>JAOWBC010001052.1:20245429-20255514 GCA_028566105.1 Hypoplectrus providencianus | reverse complement strand
CCAGGTTTAATGTACAGTAACCTACAGTCATGTCTACACACACACACACACACACACACACACACACACACACACACCGAGAGAGTTATTTCTGACTTATATACTTTATTTTTTTTTTTGTTTGACACAGTTTAAATAAATAATATCTGAATTATCATTCCTGCTTTAGCTAATTAGCCTTATTTAAATAAATGTATGGCATGACATGAAAGTTGAGGTCATTTAAAAAAATTTAAATATCTACTCTATTTCAATATAACAACAATAGAGGGAGAACGGAACAGAGGGTGATTACAGAAACATTGAGGGTGTAGTTTTATTTTGAAATGATGAAACATATCTCTTATTTATCTGCTATAGAGAAAGCCTATAATATATTTATTTTATAAAAATATTTCCTCCCCATAGGAAACAGGTTTATTCTCGGGCCTGGCTGATTAAAATTCAAATTAGACACAGCTCTCACTAACAACTATTCCCATCTGTAGCTACCGTGGAAATACATGGGGCTCGGTATTCCGTAAAACGGAACAGTGTCCCAGCTATAATTCTAAATGAAATTCAGATGTATTTTTCTTTTATATAAAAAAAAAAAATGCATCCAGTATGAATAGTCCAGGCTGTATTGTGTGTTGGCTTCTGTAATACAGCAGCATGGCGGTGATGGCTGCGTACAGTCCAGCTTCACTCAGCTCAGCATTGTGTTCATTAGACTCACTGAAACTGCTCATTAAAGCATAAATGTGGCGCTTTTAGGAGACACGTTTTAGCCACTGAGGAAAATATATGAAAGGAATATAATTACAGAAATAAATGTATATGGTAAATAGATATATAAAAGGACAATAACAGAATAAGACTAGTTCTTTGCATCAAAAGCTGTTTGGTTTTTTTTTGTTTGTTTGTTTTTTACATTATAATAGTGAGTGTGATGTTCCCCTCTGCAGTGCTCTGTCCTGTAACCTGCAGCCTTGCTCAGAGCTCGTGACTCACTGCTTGCTCAGTGTTTCTTTCTGGGAACAAACTTTGTGTCCTTATTGACTCAGACAGCTCGCGGCTGAGAGACGGATGCTTCCTTGTCAACAAATCCTTAAACATGGCCAGTTGTGTGATGTATTGCCCAAGGCCCATCCGGTCAGGTGACGGTGCTACTGTTGCACTCTGTGCCTACAGTTAGGACAAAGCTCGTGCGTTATTATTGTTACTGTACTCAGTCGGTTTCGTGGTGGTGCATGATGAATATTTTCTAGCGGATGACAGGAATATGAAATTATTCGTGCTTTGTTTGAGGAGCTGTAGAGTCCCCTCAGTGGATCTGTGGGCTCCTGGGACCCTGTATTTGGACCTGTTTGCTGTTTATGCATTGCGTATTGCATTTTAAAACCTCTATCGTGATCAAACTCGCCTCTCTGAACCTCCAAGCGTTTGTTCAGTTTGTGTTTCCTCTGCCTGTCCGTTAGCCCTGGTGCTCACCCATGTGTGTGCCAATGAGCATGCCTAATTCTGTGGACACCGCGCGTCTCCCCTGGCAGTCTGACCCCGGGGCCCCCCGGGCGGCCCTCCGCCTCCTGCGCCCCACATCTGACACTCTGACAGCCGAGGCGCTCTCTCCTCTCTGCTCACTCTCATTTTCTCCTCCTCGGGCCCTGCTGCAGTGGTTTTTGACAGCCCGGAATGGACGTTATTTCTCGATTATTCCTCCAAAGGATTCACAGGCGGTACATCGAAGCCGGCGCTGTGCGTAAAAATTGCCTTTTGTCTTCGCTCGTGTGCCGGCATCCCACATGGTGGAGGATAGGGGGCATCACGGCTGGAGAGAGCCGGGGAGAGAGTCGCCAATCCCGGATTGGTTCTAATAGAGTATCTCGGCTGCATCAAAGCCTGGTGGATTTTAATAATTTTATATGATTTAATGAGGAAGCACAGCTGACTGTTGGAAACTGTGTACTTTGGAAACTGCCGTTCCAAATAGACTGAATATGTGAGTATGCTGTGTGTTCATTCTAAATGTTTTACATTAAGAAAATGTTATTTAATAGAAATGCAGCTTCAGCAGATATTTAGAAGAATTTCTTGTATTTATTCCGACAGTGTGTGACCTGCTTTATTGACCTTTATCTTGCCTATAGTTGCACGCTGGTAGCATCCTAACAGAATGACTCTCGCTAACAGATATTATCATGTTTAGAAAGATGCCAAATTAAATTTGCTGTCCCTTTTTTGTCCTGAAGTTTATCATTGATTTGTGTCAAAGATGATAAGATACGATTTTTTTCTGCAGCAAAACTTATAAACATTATAGCAGCCTTAAAGATACATATTCAAAACGACGTGTTTGGTGATTACAAAAAGGATGAAAAGCAGTTTGTCCGGCTTTAACTTGTCAACATGTCATCAACTCATCTAAAGTACACAGTGACATCCAGTGAGGCTGGACTAGTTGCTCCATTGGATCATGTTGTTGACATTTAGCTGCTCTTCCACTGCATGCCACAGTACAGGCCTTCTGGTAGTTTGTCATGCTTTCAAACAATTCATGGATTAATTCACTCAACACGGAAACTATGGTCTGTGCTCTGAGATGGGTCGATGTGAGCTGGCATTTAAAACAACAATAAGCTGGTTGTTTGTGGGGGCCCGCGGTGATCTTTTAGGGAGACAGAGGAAGTAACACTTTATCTTTCATCAGAGTGTGAGCTGTGTTATTAACATGAGCTCAAACTGAACGTGATATCAGTTAGTGGGTAGCTGTGTGCTATATTCAAGTTAAAGGTGTCATGGAGACTTCCTGTTACGCGTGTTTATGCATGACAGGTGAATGTGTCATCCTCCTCCTGCAGCTGGATGACTTCACCCTGCAGATGTTGCAGTGGAGGCTGGTTTTGATGAATATGAATCATGAATCATCTGACATTGTAGTATATTAATTGACTTTGGTTGAAAATGATACTTTGCAGCTCATTGCTGATGGTCTTGTGAGTACCGGGGTTCCCCAGAAGCAGCCAGAAAACAGAAAGAAAAAAGAGATTTAAAAAAATAAAATAAAAATACGCATTATGTGTAAAAACAATAATAAAACAAGGTATTACCTATAACCTGCTTTGTGCATGCGCGCAGTAATGTGTGTTAGAGAGACAGGGAGAGCAGAAGAAGGAGAGAGAGGGAGAGAGACGGAGAGAGAGAGAGAGAGGGAGAGAGAGAGAGGCGTACGCATGCAGGCGGAATGCAATGGCTCCATGTGACCACAACACAAGCAGCTCCGGCGGCGGCGGCCCCTTTAAGAGACGTGGGTTAGTTTTTCTCTTTGGTTATCTAGCTGTATGAGTTTATGTAATATCATAAAGCTAGAGAACCGAATGTATAAACTAATCCTGCAGTCGTCACGGCGGAGCGAGCCGGAACCGGGACCGACGGGGGGGGTGCTGCTGCTGCTGCCGGAGAGGGATGGATGGATGCAGCCTGCACGGAGGACTGGAAGCCCGCGGCAGCGTCCGTGTGCATCGCAGCGAGAAACGCCTCCTGCTTCCATGGACGTAAAACCGGTGCAGAGGAGGAAACGCCGGCCCCCAAAATACGGATTCATAGCGTTAGGTTGTTTCACTGGGGGATGCGTGAAGTGACAGTAGTTAGCAACCGGAGACAGGCTCCATTCATAGAGTGATGAGGAGGAGGAAGAGGAGGAGGAGGAGGAGGAGGAGGAGGGCGACTCGGCACTGCTGCTTCCCTAAACGGAACCTACCTGGCTTTTAATCCAGATCGCAGCTCATAGACAGCATGTTTGACATGTTTTGTGTTGATTGTGTAGTTGGTTGAATGCTGATAACCAGGAGGTGACATGAGCACGGGTTGTAGCTGGGAACGCACCTGATTGGACGCCTTCTTGGAGTCACGTGCTCCACCAGTAGCCCCCATATCCCCTTGCTGCTGGCCTATCTAGTATGGAAAAGAGCTTTAACTGTCCAAACTACTGCACTTGTTTGTGTTGTGCCTCTGCTTAGGCACATCTCTTAAAAAAAAAAGTTGATAGTGGGGGCTTTATCGCTGTGCCATGCCGGAGAGGTTTGATGCATTTTGCACCATGCTGTGCCACTGCTGGATGCAATGAGGATTAATCCCACTATCAATGTGCATTCTTGGGGCTTAGTGTGTCTGGTGCTGTGCAGCGGGTACAGCAAAGATCAGGAGAATGTGTAGTAGGTTGTCGAAGCCATGTGTCACAGGTTATGAGGTGGAGAAGGAGACAATATTGTGATGTTGTAGGTGTTTGTCAAAGGGATAAGCTTATATCCCTGGATTTAGCTTGATTGATGCGCTTATTAACAGCAGCTTCAGGCCTCATGCACAAAGAGGACAGGACAGAACAATGTCTCTCACTGGCGGGAAAAAGGCATCATGTGAACCTTTGTATCCTTTTTTTAACAAATGCATTGCTAGTTTAGCAGGTTCAGCAGGTTTTTGCAGATGTAGTTCATCATTTTTTTTTCAGCTTACAGGATAAAAACAACATCCTGGGTTAGAAGCTGCTTGCTCACACAAAACTGTATTTTCTCAGTTCAAAGAGAACTAATTCAAGATCATCATCACAAATAAGCATATGTTTTCATGGCAGGCAGTGATTTGGGAGATGGGGTCGGCTGGGTCGTCCACAGGCTGATTCACTGGCCTGCTTTCTAATGCTGTTTGGGCTTCACATCATCTTCTTCTTTCTCCACTCCATCCGAGTCAGAGAGGAGCTCCCGTCTGGTTCCAGCTCTGCCTGAGTGATAGGTTGCACCCTGAAGTGGAGCCTGTTGAATTTTAAACAAGCCAATTCTATGTTAGCTGCTAAAGCTGTAGCTGTTGTGTGTGGTGGCTCTGCATGGAGGAGAGTGTGTGAGTGTGTAGCAGCAGCATTACAGAGCCTGGTGCTCCTGTTAGTAGGCCCCAGCTTACTGCGTCACAGAGCCGGGCAGGTGGAGGAGCAGCTAGGAAATGCTATCTCTCGCTTTTTAAGGCAGCATGCTGCTGGATGGGTTAACACATACTGTGAATATATACCAGCGTTGTGCAAGATGTGTAACAATTGGCTATGAACCTCAGTTGTCTGCTATTGTAATTATGATATTAATGGTAATTTCAGGCTATCAGTATGAGCTGTGCAGTTATACTTTTGCTAGTTAAATAGAGCGTGGAGCAAATGAATATTCTCATCAAAGAAACACTGCAGGAGTATCAGGATAGACGTTTTAATGTGGCGAACACCAGTAAATGTGCAATTGATGCATTTTTTAAAACAGAAATATCCATTATGTTTTTTTTTTGTTTTTTTTACTTGCATTCATTTGGGTCAGGTGCAATAATTTGTTCTGATTTCAGAATTATCTGCATGCAGAATTTGCCCAATATTTTGCAAATGATAACTGTTTTGCCCATTTAAGGGTTGATTGCGATATTATGCAAAAGCATTATTAAAACAGCATGGTTCCTTTTGATCCGACAATGGCGTTTTGTGCCATGACTTACTCCAACAGCACCACCCTCCCATCTCTCGCCGGACGCAGCAGAAAATGAATGCATTGCTGAGGGGTAATAAATGGAGGATATGGGGAGAGCCCTTTGAGATTGAAATGCAGTCTGAGAGGCAGGCTAGACGTCGGTTTTTCCCACATTAATAAGTGTCTGTCTGGGCCCTCTCCACCATCAGGAGGAGGCCCTCAACACCAGATGGAGCCCAGTCTAGTCTGCGTCTAGCCTACTAACACCTGCCATAAGGCTGCATTACACTTCCCATTGTCTTGCACTGTGATTTCTACATTTTTTTTTTTACATCTATTTAAATTATATTGCTTTAGCAGCGTGGATTTATTCTTTGTGTGGTTTAAGGAATTAAACACATTTATAAAAAAAAAAAAGTGTGACGAGATAGAAAAGGATTTAAAATGATGTAGAATGAGGTGAGACGATAAGAGAAGAGAGGATGTTTATGTATGCACGCCGCACATTTCTAACCGACCTGTCATGTCTGTAGCTTCCTGCTGGAGCGTAGATATGTCAGGGTGTCCCTCTCTCCTCCTTCATTCTCTGCGCTGTACTGATATCGTTGGATATTTTCATGTTGTAGTTGTGTTTCACTGTTGTTAGTTGGAACAAAGCAGTCGGCCTGTACACTGTCCTATACACAGCACGGCTATTGTTTTAGGTCTACAGCTCTGCTGCATTTCCAAGCCACCATCCTATAGATGTTATCTGGTGTGTGTCACACCTGGACGCTAGATTGCAGGGCTGTGTGTGAGAGTGTGTGCTTCTCTGCAGGTGCTGTTGCAATTTTTTTTGTCTCTAAATAGCACACAGAACAGAATTTATCTTTGTTAGTTGCAATGCGGAATAAGGCAGCACAGTTTTGTTTTTCACTTGAAACATCAAGGTGTGAGACTTTTTTTTTCTTCTTTTTTTTTTTCTTTACAAAAGCTGCTTCTTTTATTTATGTAGAACATTTGTGACTTAGAGTACTTCCTGGAGTACGTTTTCTCATCTTTATTTTCTAATGTTTGGAGAATTGTTAGGTTGAACTTAAAAAATAGCTTTTTTATTTTTTCTTTAAGCTACACTTCCATTTTATTACTATTATGACTATTGTTAATAATATTATTATTCTTATCACCATTATTACACTTTGATTCAGATCTAAAACTATTTATGGCTCATGGTCTATTTGATTTCATATCACAAAATTCCATATATTCCAGTGTTATCAATTTTCTATTATCATTTTACCTTGAATTGCAATGGCCTATATAAACCTTTTCTCTGAACTTATGAATTCTGGGTTTGGTAGCCTAGCAACAGCCTCTGACCCATGCAAGGGAAAGAGAAGAAAAAATTGAAAGGCTGACGTGCAGGCTTTAAACCCGCAAAGGACATCAGGTTTCAGCGGATGTAATCTTTGAGTATTTTGTGTAATCGCTTGTGATGTGGTGTGTGTGTGTGTGTGTTTGTGTGTGTGTCTGTGTCTGTGTGTCTGTGCGAAAAACTGTGTTTGTGTGTGTATGTTTGTGTGTGTTGAAAAGATTGGTATTGTCATGCATTTTACTGCTGACAGTTAAAAAAGGAAATATGAGAAACTTTCCACACATAAGTCCTTACAATATAACATTTAAAAAGCTTTTATTTTTCCAGTTTTACTATGCAGGTGGTTCTTGTTTTCCTTTATATTTATTATATTTTTTTTGTCATGTTATTTGTATCGGAGGACTAATACATTTTGTTTTAACAATAGTGGCCATGATAGGATGTATATCCACCTTTTTATTCGACAAACTAAATTCAAACTTTAATGCCACATGTTTAATTTATAATTAAATATTTTACCTTCAAGTCTAAATATCTTATTTTCAGGGTGTCGGGTAATGTTATATTTTTAACAAGACAATAATTTAAAGACAAAAGAAGTTTTTACCTCATTGGTTAGAGGATTTCAAGTGCAACCTAAATGTCTATTGTGCTGACATTTATTTGTGCTCATGAGAACAGTTTAAGGGGAAATAAAGGGGTATCAGACCCGCTGCTGCAGAAATGGACCCTCCCTCATCTTTATGCTTTCTTTTTATTTTGCAGGAATCTGTGGAGTGCAGACAGAAGTGCAGCCTCACAGAATCTGCAGGCCTGTGTTTGAACCTGCAGGACAGCAGGTCAGAGGAGACACGCACCACCTCCTTCTCTGAGGATCAGAGGTCACAGCCCGGGTCAGGAGAAGACTTCATCACTGCCAAGTTACAGGTGAGACTTCAAAACATCCCCCCTCAGTGTGCTTTCTCACACTACACTTGAACTTGAACTGTTTAAACCATACTTCCAAATAGTCACACTGAAACCGGGGTTTGTTACGACGCCTGCAAAGTGGCGTTACAAGTGTGAATTAAGAAGACCTGATTTCATCATAACTCATCACAAAAGAGCGTGCCTCTCATTCTTTACATGTTTCCTCACCCTCTCACCCGCCGGCCTCTTGCCCCCTGCTTTATAACGTCTGATCCAATTTGTTAGATTCTTCGGTTTTGGCAGATAAGACGCAGGGTGGCCACTTGTGTAATCTATATTTTAATTCCTTTGTCCATGCCTTTTATCCCTTTAAGGATACTTGGGTAGGAGTGGGGGGGGGGGGGGCTTGGCCTGGTGTGTGCACAAGGTGTGCTCATGTGGAAAGACTGCCAGGGTGGCTAAGTCCCTCACTCCTCTAATTCCCCCCCTCCCTCTGAACTCCCCCCTCAAACTACTTACTTTCCTGCTCCCTGTCCGGGCCGCGTACCCTCCTCCACACCGACATACACCTCCATCCTAAAAAAGTTGTTTGTGAAAAAGAAAGCAATGATTTGCAAATCCCTTCTGACATACATTTAATGGTTAACAGTAAGAAGACAGGATATGTCAAACTATTTACACTCTGAATTCTGAATTTGATTAATTCTGTTTTTATTTATGTTTTACACAGCATCCTAACTTTCTTTAGAAGCGAGGTTGGAGAAGCCATTTTTAGCACATTTTTCATATCTTAGCTATCATAGCTATAAAAATGCATAAAACATTTCAAATGCACAAAAAGTTTTTACGCTCTCCTGTTTGTGACAAGGAAACACCTTTATCAAATAAATTCTGGTGTGGCAAAATAGACTTCACATGACTGATCAGCTGTTATCGCTCTCAGTATCTTCACAGATATTTAGTTTTAATCTCTGGACAGAACCAAACATAGCCAACCAATGCTGACATAAAAAAATTACAGTTCAAACTTCCCAATAAAACCAAATTCCCTAAAATGTCTCTCCATTCGTCTCCCAGATGGGTTAGAAGGCCAAGGCTACCTTTTCTTTTTCCTGTTCTTGAATCTGCTTTCTCATAATCCTGCTGTAACTATAGTCAGACTTCCACCAGGCCAAATGATTCAGTCCCAGAATCATAATTTGTATTCTAAATGTGTAGTCCTGTTACTGCCTCCAGTTACTCTCCAACACCTTACATATGTTGCTTTAAACTAGTACCCAAAGGGACTTTTGGCCCCGGCTGTCATATTTACTGCTGTAACTAGTTGTCAAACCCTGTAAGCTGTGGGGTTTTATAACGCTGCATAATACTGAAGATGATGGACGGCTGAAACCAGAACTAGGTGGCTCACTCACTTTCCTCTCAGCTTCCCTCTCAGTGTTGAGTGACACGACTAAAGATTACCTTCGCTATCCTAACAGCTGCTGCAGCGGGCCATCAAGGCCGAGAATGCTGCTCAGCTCGTGCATGTTCAACCTCCTGCGGAGAACAAAGTAGACGGAGTGATGGAGGGAGCACCGGAGAGGGGAGGAAAGGGAGATGAAGCCCCATCCGCAGAGAGTGAGGTCCGTCATCGGGGAGAGACAGAAGAAGTGATTTTTTTTATTTCCCTCCAGGGTTAGATGAGCGTTCTGTGACATTGGCCTATTTCTATATCAGCGTGCCCCCCCAGAGAAAGAGTTGCGTTTGAGAATCAGACAAGGGAAGATCAGAGGAGATTTCACAGCCTGTGGCTATCCTCCTCCATCGCGTTCGACCACCTCTTAAACCTCCTTCGCCTTGCTTCAACTCGATAAGGGCTGCCGGTCTACTTAGTCAATATCATATCCACAAACTAGATAAATCGATGCAAACAAGCTTCGGTTGGACGCGGGCTTCAGAAGTAGAGGCATAGCTACAGGCTAAATTTGACACAGAGACGCATCAATCCAGAAGTGACACTCCTCACATCCTTTTTGTATTCATAACAGCAATTAGGAGCTCGCACGCACCGGACTGCATTCACGCCTCGTTTTACCGGACCCATGTGCAATATGTGCATTTTTCTACGATTGTTCGTATAGGAAGTGCGGGCCGGAGGATGTGTGATTTCACACATAGCAGTGTTGCTTCCACAGGCGAGCACTCTCATGTATATGGAAAGACTTGAAGAGGGGGTAGCAGTAATCCGCTCATTTACAGTACCTCAGATCCGGTCTGCCATCCCCCTCTCTCTCTTATTCTCTCTCTCTCAAACACACAAACACACATACCTCAGTGTACCGTATATCCTCCCCCCCCCCCCCCAG
>JAOWBC010001052.1:20186790-20211009 GCA_028566105.1 Hypoplectrus providencianus | reverse complement strand
ATAATAATAATAATAATAATAATAATAATAATAATAATAATAATAATAATAATAATGCTGTAAAAATAATAATGGTGTACTTGGCTTGTGGTACTTAATGCGCAAAGAAAGAAAGAAAGAAAGAAAGAAAGAAAGAAAGAAAGGAAGAAAGAAAAGAGAGAAATAACCTATGTTTTGGAAAGAAGCATTGTTTATTTCATGAAACTCTGAACCATCTTTGGTTTTTTATTTTTTTTTTTATTTTTTTTGTAAAACCTTATTCTGACTATATTTTGAAGGACAAGAATGTCGTCCTTTCTCATTGGAAAATTATGACGTACGAATACTGCACTTTCTTTCTTTATTTCTTTCGCTTTTTTAATTGCAATCACCAGTGTATTACAATGACATAGGTGCAATCCTTCTAATAATGGTTCACTTGTTAATTGTCTTTTTTATTTGCAAAATGTACAAGGGCAATCCTAAATGATAAACTTCATGGCATTTCTTTACTCTTTATACATGATCAAATAGTGATTAAAAATATGAAAAAACAGAAAGAACCCGATAGATTGGGGCAGACGCTTTGGTTGTGGTCGGCATGACCAAACCTGGCAACCCAGGAGACTGGCCATAGCGCTGAAAAACTTGTTGTTGTCGGGGAAAATGGCGTCAAACGTAGAGGCCCCAGAGCGCTGGTACCTCGCCCTTCTCGGCTTTGCGGAGCATTTCCGAACCTCCAGTCCGCCCAAAATCCGGCTCTGTGTGCACTGTTTACAGGCAGTGTTTCAGTTTAAGCCTCCCCAGAGGATCGAGGCCCGGACACATCTCCAACTGGGCTCCGTTCTCTACCATCACACCAAGAACAGCGAGCTGGCCCGCAGCCACCTGGAGAAAGCGGTGAGGGACATTCGATTTAGGAAAGAGCGGGGATGCGGCGGAGAAGCGGAGGGGTGTAGGCCGCAGGCAGCGCAAACGTCGACCGTTGAAATTTTTTAAATAACTGTTTTAATGGGGAGGTTCCTTTTACTAAGTAGTTGAAATTGTATAATTTACCAGCGGGTTTTTTGTTGTTTAATATTCGTCCCGAGTGGGCCGCTTTCGTTCTCTCTCCAGTGCTAGCCAAATAAGCCGCTGTATGGGATTATTATTGGTTGATAAAGATAGCAAACACCGACAATATGACGCCGCTAACCTTTTGTATCTCTTGTTTCTCAGTGGTTTATATCTCAACAAGTCCCTCAGTTTGAAGATGTCAAATTTGAAGCAGCCAGCATTTTGTCGGAACTCTTCTGCCAACAGGTAAGATAAATTGTGGCCACATCTGAACGTTAATGGAAATAATTGTAGCCTTAAAGTCTCAAATAAACTTGACTGCATTCATTAATCTCTTCTTTAAAAAACAAAAAAAACAAAAAACGTATTTAAGTTATATACGTCACTGGTGTATGCAGGGTATGCTGCCCTTTGTCAGTAATTATTGATCATTGAACATTTTTAATTCATTTTCAGAATTTGGTGGACTCTGCAAAACCCCTCTTGCGCAAGGCCATCCAGATTTCACAACAAACACCATACTGGCACTGCAGATTGTTGTTCCAGTTGGCGGTATGTATGGAGCATTAATCAAAGTAGGGGTGACACTATTGCGCTGCCAAAGTCATTTACATGCACAGGTCCCTGTGGTGGTCATTTGAACACATTTGTACTTATGTATGATTAGATTATATTTAGCAAGAATCAAGACATTGTGTCCAAACTGCACTAGTCTCCAGCAGTCACAGTAGTGTTCTTGTTGTCTTTTCAGCAACTTCATACACTGGAGAAAGACTTGGTATCAGCATGTGACCTGCTGGGGGTTGGAGCCGAGTATGCCCGAGTGGTTGGTTCGGAATATACCAGGTAATTGTCACTCAGGCTTAGGACTGAATATCATTCAAGATTCTGTGGTGATATTTTTATTTCATTATCAGTTCCCATTTTTTAAATACCAGTTTTATGAAATCCATAGAATTAATAACTAAAGAGTAATCAATTCTTACATGCTTCATCTGCTTTCGGAACAAGGCTGTGTTATTTAAAAAATCTATCATATTGAATTTTTTTTCTTTCCTCTGATATTCACAAATGCAATATGATTCCTTTTTATGTGTCAGGAAATTATAATTACTGCATCATATTCTCATTTAAATCTTGATTAAAAAAAGATGAATTGTGATTTCATAGTTTATAATGAAATGTTGCACTTTTCAAGGTTTTGAAACAAATGTAACCTGCTTTTGTATTTCATATTTGACCAGTTCTGACTACTTGCATTGTAAAATGAATTGGCTTGTGCAATCTCGCAACCAATATACCTGTGATATAAAGTCTTAATTTATACACATAATATATGTAGATATTCGTTAAACATTTCTCTTGGTTTATGTTGAAGTGGGCTGAGTTTCATATTTGTTTGCCATATGCACTCGTATACCTTAAACAGTGATTAGTGGGGTAACTTCCCCATTCCTGCTCAAAGGCTTAAGAGAAACAGTCAAACACACTCCTACAATAAATAAACAGTTTCTAACATATCCAAAGAGAATGTGTAAGTGTCTACAGATACAGAGCAAATGTGAGAACTTGATGGTGAAAAAGCTGACTCTGTGTTTTTGCTTTTTAGGGCACTGTTTCTCCTCAGTAAAGGAATGGTGAGTCATCTGTTCTACTTTACTTTGTTATCACCTCTGTGCTGCTACATGATAGCAGTGCAGACAAGGCTGTTTTGTTAAAACACCACACAAATTCTTTCCATGCATTAATATATTTTTGGTATTTATCAAGAATTAAATCATGTCAAATTCTAACTTTTTGTGTGTTTTCCATCTAATTTGATTGTGGTGGTGTTGTCTTTTCTTGTAGTTGCTGCTAATGGAGAGAAAGCTTGGGGAGGTGCATCCTCTGCTCACACTGTGTGGAACTATTGTAGAAAACTGGCAGGGAAACCCTATCCAGAAGGAGTCCCTGAGGGTCTTCTTCCTGGTTCTACAGGTCACACACTACCTGGATGCTGGACAGGTAAGAAAACTAGTCTGGCAGGGTAAAAAGAATGGTAGATGAACAGGACAGAGTTGTTTTTATAGGTTTACATTAGTGTTTATTAACACTCAGAAACATTGTAAATTACCACCCATACATTGACATCTTTGATCTTTAACGTATTTGTTTTTTTAAACGTCTGATTGTATTATAACCTTCCTGAAACTGAGTTGTGTTATTATGTGCATGTTTGTTTAGGTGAAGAGCGTGAAGCCGTGTCTGAAGCAGCTGCAGCAGTGCATCCAGACCATTTCTACACTCCACGATGATGAGATTCTGCCCAGCAACCCAGCTGACCTCTTCCACTGGCTGCCCAAGGAGCACATGTGTGTCCTTGTGTATTTGGTAATGCCACTTCTCTTTCTTTCCCACATAGAAATTGTGCTAGAGCATATTGTTAGTTTAAGTCGATGTAATCCTTAAGTGGTTCAAGGTTATGTGGTAAAGAACCAACCATGCAACAATAATGATGTTGTCAGAAAACTCTTTCTAACCACGCCTTGTGTATCAAACATGTTTATTATTCACTCTGTTGTTCCTCTTATCCTTCTTTCTCTGAAAGGATTCACATTTAAAGGTGTCAAGACTGAAATGTTAGCCTATCATTTTCAACACCAGAGACTTCTTAAACTCTGCTACCTCTCCTCTTAAACTCATTTTGAGAAAAGATGATGAATGCACCAAGACAACAGACCTTCTTGCTGAAGTGTTTTCTTATTTCTTTTTTATTATGAATAAAGTTTTTAATTAATTTAACAGGGATAATAAAGCCTTTATAAATGGCAATTGATAAGAAGGCTCTGTGTGTCATCTTGGATCGCTTGATACAACCTCTTGAATGTGGTTTCCACAATGTACAGGACTTAATGTGTTTTCCTTTTTGTCATTTTTCAGGTGACAGTCATGCACTCCATGCAGGCAGGCTATTTGGAGAAAGCTCAGAAGTACACAGACAAGGCTCTAATGCAACTAGAGAAACTAAAAAGTGAGTTACAGTAATATAATGATTGAAAACATGTAGAACTGTCAAACCTAAAAAGAAAAAGAATCACCTCATAATATTGATTTCACTCCTTGTTTCAGTGTTGGACTGCAGCCCCATCCTCTCTACCTTTCAAGTCATTCTACTGGAGCACATCATCATGTGTAGACTTGTCACTGGCCACAAGGCTACTGCATTACAAGAGGTACAGTATTTTTGTATTTATAATTGTGTTGTATTTAACGGTGTAGCCTATCACAAAAACGCATTTGCATACATGTAATGATAACTGTCTCTGTTCTGTCCATCCAGATCTCACAGGTGTGTCAGCTGTGCCAACAGTCGCCCAGGTTATTCACCAACCACGCTGCTCAGCTTCACACACTATTAGTGAGTGATTTCAAATTAACACTTATGAAACATTTGTATGTGCTTGAGTTATTACTTCCACATTAAAAAAGCTGCTTATAGAGAAGAAGGCAAAGATTAACAGCTTATAAAATACAGAAATTGAAAGTAAACTTTAATGCATTTATGGTAACAATTTTGATCTGATGATGACATTATCTAAAATGTTTTGGTTAAAGTACCTTAAAAGTGATTGAAAAATGCTTGACTTGCAGTATAAAAGGCTGTATGAACTTTTTTGTTTGACAAGATTGACAATGTTGTGTAAAATATTGTCACCTTAATTTTTCAGTTACAAATCACAATTCCACAGCTGAATGAAAATGAAATTAGATTTTAAATTATTAAACAACTGGCAGTTAAGTTGATATTCAGCAACACATGTAAGATTTTAGATAAGTAGAGCAATGAATTTCTGAAAATGTTACAGAAATAAAAAAGGAACAAAGGGAAATATACAGCATTTGTGGACTTCATATGCTCTTATTCTGAAGGACCCACATTTTCACAAATATCATAACCACAGCTCTGTTTTGCTTACATATTGACATCTGTAATAGTGGACATCTTCCTCTTGTCAAATCCCAGGGTCTGTACTGTATCTCAGTGAACTGTATGGATAATGCAGAGGCACAGTTTACCACAGCCTTGCGGGTGAGTATCTGTTTATTTGGCTCTCTAATGTCATCAACATCTTGTGTCTTTCCTCACTTTTCTTTTCTTTTCCCCTCTGTTGCAGTTGCTCTCTCCTGTTGTCTTAAACATGTTCTTTTTGTTGTTTTTCAGCTCACCACACACCAGGAACTGTGGACGTACATTGTAACCAACTTGGCAAGCGTCTACATAAGGGAAGGGAACCGACACCAGGAGGTCAGTGAAGTAATGATGGCACATGTCTATTAATTACAACTATGAATCACTTCAAAAAGAATACATCAGCATGTCTGTTCAGTTTTCACAAAGTTACCAGAAAGTTCTGCAGAATTTAAATGAATATGTTTTTGGTTATTTAGAAACGGGGTTGTCATAACATAGTTTATCCTCCAGGGGGTGTCAATGAGTTAATTTTTCAATTGGAAAATGTCCTCCTGTGCCCAGTGATAACCAAATTTAACCAAAAAGTAATGTTGTTTACATATATATATATATACTTTAGATTCTAACTCATTGGTGCATTTGTAAACACATTTTCCAATTTACTTCTCCAGTTGTACAGCCTCCTAGAGAGAATAAACCCAGACCATAACTTCCCAGTAAGGTAAGTAGCGTAATATGTTTTAATTTAACACCTCACAATTCATAAAAGTTATAGATTTTGTTAAAACTTACTTAAATATTTTTTAATATACAAATAACGATTTTGTTTTTCAATTCAGCTCCCATTGCCTGCGTGCTGCAGCCTTCTACATCAGGGGACTACTGTCATTCTTTCAAGGACGCTACAATGAGGCCAAGTAAGTCAAGTCTTAAACTATGATGCACAAATACCTACAGATCTACCCTGCACTGTACATATTTATATATGGGAATATGTTTGTGTTGCAGACGCTTCCTCAGGGAAACCCTGAAGATGTCAAATGCTGAGGATCTGAACAGACTGACTGCTTGCTCCCTGGTTCTGCTCGGCCACATCTTCTATGTACTGGGCAACCACAGAGTAAGACTGACATATACACAACAAATTTACATAATATTTGCACAAAAGCAGATTTAAGTTCTGCATATTTTAGCCATGATGTGTCATAAGATAGGCAAGCCAAGTAATAATCTCATTAATGAAAGTGCAGTAAAACAAATTCCAATGAAATTGACAGCTCTTGACCTTTTTAGATCCAACAACTAATTTTAATTTAACTTTAATGAGTTTGTCAGTAGATACTGATAACGGGTACATAGGTCGGATTACTATAGATGTTGAGGCCAGAGATATCAACTGAAGTTGTTGTTGTGGCATGACCTAGGCCTAATTAAAGTGATTAAAGTTGAATCATCACGAAGTTTAGGTGCCAATGGATGGTTTTGGGCATCAGCATAAATCAGTAGCTCTGGTTGGGTTCAGAGCACATTACCCCTGAGATTATCACCATTATTGTTCAGAGGAATGTACTCTAGGGGTAAAAGGGAGCTTCTGTTCTTGTGATCACATAAGATGAGAAAGCAAAAAGATTTATCAATCTGTCACATGATGTTGAATCTATATTGAGCAGAGAAATGCTGAGATACTATGGGAGTATTTCTAATGTTAAATGAACATGTAAAGTGTGATTTATAACTATGGAATAACTATTCTGTACTAAAGAAGCACCTGGTCTGATCTCCTTTCTGTACCCCTGCTCCTTAGGATACAATGGCATGCACATATTCCAAATATCAGGATCCTTTTGTGTAGATCATGGATTTTGTTTTCTGAAAAGTTGCCCTTTTATCTTACAGGAAAGCAACAACATGGTTGTACCTGCCATGCAGCTTGCCAGCAAGATCCCGGACATGTCTGTTCAGCTCTGGTCTTCAGCACTGTTGAAAGGTAAAAGAAACAACCTTTTTCCCGATCTCGGGCATGATGTACATTCTTAATTCTGGCATTTTTATAACAGGCTTTGCAGGCCTTTTACTGTGAGGACACTTGACCTTGCAGTCACATTTGAAACATAAACTCTTTTTTACAGAATCGAGCTGTGACACAATTATTAATTTGAGCATGTGTTGTGTGTGTGCAGATTTGAACAAGGCCCTTGGGAACACCATGGATGCCCATGAAGCGGCTCAGATGCACCAGAACTTCTCCCAGCAGCTGCTGCAGGACCATATCGCTGCCTGCAGCCTTCCTGAGCATAACCTCATCAGTGTATGTGAAACAGATTTACATGGTTTTAAGTCTACCAGTTATTATCCTCCATTCTATTTATTTATGTGTGCTGATATTCAAATGTCTTTTTGTTTGTTTTTTTCAGTGGACTGATGGCCCTCCTCCTGTCCAGATCCAAGCCCAGAACGGCCCAACAACCAGCCTCGCTAGCCTGCTATGAGAAACCTTCTGTCTCACATATGGCGGTAGCTGGTACATTATCACAAGCAACAGATTGATGCAACAACCTGCTATCTGACCACTGTAGCTGAGATTTGAGAGGATCTTTACAGGTCACAGAGTTCAGGCCTTCACTTTAATAACTTCTCAACATTGCTTCCTGATTGTCTGCTATCACTTTTTTAAATGTTGTAAAGAAATTACAACTACTGTTGTACATGTATTTCACACTTTCAAATGGCATGGATGCAGGACGGGGTCGGACTCTTGAATAGAGTAGTGAAGGACACATCGTGGACACATAAAGGGCTTCTTTACCTCAGATATAAAGAGCCCTTCTCTGCGGTTGCCAGATTTCCATTGTTTGGAAAAAGGAGGTGTTAGATAGATAGAGGGGCAGTAAAGAAATGTAGAAGAAATTAATTTATTCATGTTGATATTTTTGTATCTGTTGGTAAATATTTTACATCTTGCCTTTTTTGTATGGATCCTTTTTTCCTCTTTCTTTTTTTTCATGCATGGAAGTTACTGATGTGGATTCCCTGTACAATAGTTCCTGAACTGGGTTGCTAACAAATTCTCGGTTGATCATTTTTGCACAAAATCCATGTTAAAAAGAATAGAGACATTTTGTAATATATTTTCACACCATAGTAAGTCAAACTGATAATACAAAATTGGCAGCGGACGTTGTAACAGGAAAGTTCACAGTTAACTGTGGACCAGAATATGCCTCTGTGGGTATCTCCTATGGGCAATGTTTAAATACTTACATCTTTTGATGACTGGTAGGGTCACCACATGCCCTTTAAAGGAACAAAATAAACTGATGTTTTTTGTTTTTGTTTTTTTTTAACTTCCATAATATATATGAATCCCCTGTTGTATTAATTTCTACAGATCAGGTTTAGACTTTTGGAGCTTACGGTAATCTTCAGACATTAAAAAAGCAAATTTATTTTATTTTGTTATATCTTAATTTGTCTTGATAGTTCTACTAAATGGTTTCTTTACAGTATGTTTGTATAGATTTGCCACTCATTGAACCTTTATTGTACAGTGACATTTTATAAAGTCAATTTAGTAAAGTGTGATATGTATTTTTAGCTATCCTATGTAGAAATCTCAATTGCTTGGTATTTAAGGCACTCTGTAAGGACAGTTTAAGCTTGAGTACTAGCCATATTCTATCCAATGCCTATGTTTTTAATGCTTACATTGTTTTCAATAATTTTCCAATAAAAATATGATTGAAAAATTGTACATTTCTGATTGAAATATCAGTTTGTTGACATTATGCTGTTAGATTTAGATACAGTGCAATGGCTGCTGCAGATTATTTAAACACCTTTAGTTGAGCCAAACTGGGCCTAACTCATACCACTGATGACCAAAGCCACGGACAGAAAGCTGCACTCAGCTTGTATACTCTTACTTTTTACCTGTAGTTTCTGCACACGCTGCAGTTGCTCTTGAAAAGTCCATGCTATTGCATGCAGTATCAACACAGTTAGGATATACTTCTTCATCATAACATTGTTCCTTGAGTTGTGACCTGCTCATTTATGTGACGCAGAGGACCGTAGGTCAGAATAGCCAGAAAAGGCACGGTTGCGTGCATGTTGCAACATGTGATAGGACGCAGTAGCACATCTTGTACTTTTGGAACACTATGTCCTTATATATGGGACCTGCTAAAATTATCTTGCATACTAAATGGAGTGAGTATTAGAGCACACTAAAGTGAATACTGATGCATGTTTCAGACACAGTAGTTAATTGTAACTTCTGCATTAATTAAAGTGTTAAGTTAGTGGTCAGCATGATTATTTTTAAACTAGCCAGTAGGTTGTGCTATTGATTTCAAACGTGCTTTCATTAACCATTAAAAGCCTCCATTCTTGACAACATAATTCAAAAATCTTAATTTAAGAGCTAAATACAGTAATTTAGGTATTTTTTGATGCTTAATACAAATATATTGGATATATTTTTTCAACTATAAGCCAACTTTATGTAAATGTGGCTAAAATGCAAAACTGAAAAAATATAGTTATTTTCACTGAAAAGATTAAAATTGATTATGTAAAACAACAACAAAAAATGTTTCTCTTCCTGTATCAAGAAAACATCGAACAATGATATGAATAAGGTGAAATGCAGTAGAGATGTGATTTAAAATTTGATATAACAATCTGCTGTAGCCTTTTGTGGCGCAATAAATAGGTCTACACTCGGCCTTTTCACGTGACCTAGAGGGTAACACTGCACAGCTACAACCAGGACCTGGACTTTCTGTTCACTTCGCACCAGTTTTGAGATTTCCCAGTGGACAAAGATTTTTGCGCCCACACCTGTTCAATGAGTGAGTATAGATAGGTGAGAAAAAAACAAGAAGGCTGCTGCACTTATGACTCCTTCCCCTTGCTTAGTATGTCCCATAGAGCAGCTTAGAAAGGACTAATCCTGACTCTTGCCCTGTATGGTAGCTCAGGACTTCTTGATCCTCTGCACCACTTTCCCCCTGGCTCTGTGTGCAGGTGGTAAAGTGAGATTCAGAGGTGATTATTGCCAGGTATTCACAGGTCTGTGATTAGCCAGAAAACATAGAGTGGCTCTCAGTTAGTGCGGATAACCACAGGAATTCCTACACCGGGATAAGATAACAAGTTGTGGTCATTGAAGTGGTCCACCATTGTTACCTAGTCATGTAGTCCAGGCATGTCACATGATGGTCTTGTGCCTCTTGGTATATTTCTGGTATGCTCTGATAGACCAGGTACACTCTGAGGACAACAGTGCACCTCAGAAATGGATAGTAACTGATTCGCCGGATTTGTCTCCCACTTTTGTCAGAAAAGGATTGCAACTCCTTTCTCTGTTAATCCTCGAGCTGCTACAGGATCCTCTGTGGTTACAACCAACATTTGTGTCCTCCTCAACTACATAAACATCCAGCATACACACATGCACAAATTCAAACTATACAATCCTGGTTAATTGACAAAATGAAGTACCTACAAATAATGTGTATGATTTTGTGTATAGCATTATTCTTCGAGCAAATCTTCTGTTGTGTTGTCAGTATATAGTTTTGTAGGTTTATGTTTTGTAATAATTTAAACTGTGATTGTCAAGAGATTCCTCACTTGTTAAGATGTGTTGTAAAAAATTAAATATGATCACATCGGTTAGTGGAATATGGTGTATATAGAGGTGTCTTTGCATGTATGCATGTAAACACAAACAGATGCATGCAAATCATGAGGCTTGTATCATCAGGAAGCTTAATATCTTGGCATTCAAAATGCTGAAACACAAACAGTCAGTTTAAAAAAAAAAAAAGATAATTCAAATGAAAGGGTCAAAGTAATGACTTAAAATTGAAAAACTCAGAATGTTTGCCTATTTCAATATTTCATAAGTTACAGTGTACAAGCAAAGATAAGTTTATAAATTGTAACTATTCTAGCAGAAAGTGGTTAATTATTTGATTTTCTTGGAGTAAACCTTGCACACAGGAACAGAGGAACTGCTACAAGCAAGCAAATCATTGCCACACACGCATGTGATAAAATCCAGTTAAACTATTAAACGACTAATATATACCTTTTTTTTTTTTTTTTTTTGCTCTGCCCCTATTTTAACTCTGCTTCTAGTACTTCCGCTTACTAGCTCCAAACGCAGCATTATCTTTCTATCTCAGCACTTTGAAACTTAACATTTCCGAGGTGTGTATGAACGCAGCATGACGCCGCCTGTGGTGGCTCATTACATTATCTGGCAACCGGAGTGGCAGCGGACAGAAGAGAGGGGATCCCCGGGATTTTTACACTGAAGCCAGCGAAATACTAACATCAAACATCTGAAAACCGCGGGGGGACTCGGTCAAGCTCCTCCTAGACTTCGTAAGTTCACATAATTCATTATCATCGACTATTACAATATTTTAATTTTTCAATTAAATTATGACGACGAATGGAAGTTTCTCTGTCGGTGTTAGCACAGCTAAGTTAAGCTAGCTAGCATAGCTTGATATTAGCTAAGGTAACAGTTTGTGTGTCGCTCAGCTCCACACATACACCTACCGAGCACGGACTGCCAAGAACAAACCGCCTCAGAAAGTCGAGGAATATTTAAACAAACTTCCCCGGCAAACTTGCATTGGGGTGCACAAGCAGTCAAATACAATGTTATTTATTATTTGTATTTGCCCATTTCGGAGGTATAAAACTTTGGCACCAAAACAGTTTTTTTCTGTGTGTAATTAACGCGTAATTATTTGTGAATAAATTTAGCGACTGTCTGTCTGGGCAGGCGAGTGTCCAGGGAGTTAGCGTTAGCAGGCTAACTTAGCTCGCTAGCTAGCCTTTTAACACTAGCAGCTCCCTGAGATGGGGTCGATTTCATTGTCTGTCGTGTATCGCTATTTGGACGCGTACAGACGACGAGGCTAAACATCCTAACGTCCAGAATCACATTTAAAGGGGAATATGCTCCAGTGTTCATTGACTTATCTTTGTAACCGCTCATAACCACAATAGGCTGTTAGCTCGCGTTAGTTAGCCACTGGTTTTGTAGCCGGACAGATGGACAGGTTGTTGTTGGCAAGCCAAGTTAACGTTAGCATAAGATAGCTTGTTGTTGTTGATGGGTGACTTGATAAAAGGTAGCTATTCTTTCAGGGCGAAGTTGGGTCACTCAAGTTTATGAACATCACAACCAGTATTGTCGCCGGTTATTGCTAAGCCGAGTGCTCTTAGTCGTGGATGGGTATGATTATGGCCTCCTGAGCCATTGATCTCAGAACTTTGTCAGATTAGCTCAACCGTGAAAAGCCTTTTTATGGAGGCGTAATGGTGGACGGTTGTGCCTCCGTCAGGGTGTGTGGCTGTCTGTCTGTCCACGATGGGGTAGTAGCTATCACCCACGCCAGACTATAGACAACTAAACGCCTACTTTGTGTTCGCACTACAATATTAATGTTTCTGAAACTGAGATCTAATACACCACTTTGTTTTAATTACGTGTTTTGCACTCAAATCTACTAATATCTCCTCATAACTACTATATCGCTCATTTCCCGTCAAACATTAGAAGGCATCCCTGTGACATAAATGATTTAATGTTAAATGTGAAATATATTATGTAAATGTATCTTAATTATTAAGTCTTGAAGTGAGTCTTTTCGTTCAGTCTTTGGTGATTTTTATACCTAGATGCAGCCTCTTTCTCAAGCTAACTGTGAACCATGGGTCATGTTGTTTGAGTGGTCACTTTAAAGTCAGTTTTATTTTCACCTGTCTGAGGTGTGTTCACAATGAGCAGGAGTGTGTATATCCCGACCTCTGTTCAGCAAGTGCCCTCCTTTTAAGAGCAAGCAGACAGTTGGCACCCATGGCTAGTGATGGGGGACACATGTCGCTTTGCATTTTATGATGGGCCTTGGATTAGCCTGAGGAGGGGTGCCTCTTATGAAAAACCCTCCTAAGAGTTATGTGACCAGACAGGCATGACTCGAGATCCACTCTTATTCTGCTGCATCAGGACGGAAATATTTTTCATAAAAACATCTGTATTTTCTACCTCCCACTGTATGTAGCTTTCTTTTTTGCTTGTGTCACAGATCAAAGGTACAATGGTTATTGTTGCCATTGTTGAGTTTATCACGGTTACATGGCATTTGCTGGTACATCCTTTATCCCGTTTTTGCTGAGTTACAACTTATTTAGAAGCGGGCAAAGATGTGAAGAGAATGTTAAGTTTTTGCATTTAATTCATACCTACTTTAATTCCAAAATTGTTCAACCAAATACAGAGCTCACTTTGTATTTTGTTTTGCTTTATTTTTTTTTCAAAATGCATTTATCAATGTGAGAGATTAAAATGAATTTCATATTGATTTTATGCAACCATGACCCAACAGTAAGTCGTGCTTGAGATCCAAGGGAACCGAAACAACCCCCCAATGGTTCTTCATTACAGAGTTATTGTAATGTTATTATATGTCTTGATCTGGCATGGCATAGCTCTTAATTTATCTCAGTTAATCCTCATCTGGCTATGGTGTTTTCATAATAATATCTGTGTAGCTCACTTTAGGACACGTTAACACCGCAGTGTGAGTGTTAGCTTGGTCAATGTGAAAATGTTAACAGGAAATGCTCTCCAAAATCGACCACCTAGATGTTGATAATGTGAATGAGAGATTCTGGTCACTTGGTTTGATGCTACTTGCTGCTGTAAGTGCCTCATAAGGGAGAGAATGATTCTTACTTTCATTCGGACAGTTGCAATCACTTTCTGCCAATCAAATAAACTGCAAAAGTGAAAGCTGGTGCTGCAAGTGAAAATTGAATCCTTGGTCTGTAGGTGGTAGTTTACTTTGTTGTTTTGCTTTCATTTCTCACTGTTGTGTTACATCTCCTTTGCACACCGAGCTATTCTTTTTATTCTATATGTAATTTTGTATTACTGACCTTTTCTTTAAATTTTAAAGCAATTATATGTTTAATTTGATGTTGAATCAGTCCTTTAAAAATGACTCTTATAAAAAGATGTCATGTGTTTAGAATAGACCCACATAGTGAAATGACTGCACTGACAATCAGGATGACCAAAAATTGATAAAAATTGTAAAAAAAAAAAAAAAAAAAGTTGAACAAAACAAGAATGAGGGAGAACGTCAACAACTTCCACGTGCGGCTACACAGATTGGACCTTAGTCATGCGACTGTTCCACCATAGAGACTTGGAAAGAAGACAGACTTCACAAACACACACAGTTAAAGCTCATGCCCACCATTCACACAAATATGAGAAAGGACATAAGTGCATAAAAGGAGAGGGACAATGACAGTATGCACACCAGAGGGAGAAAAATGAGAGGAGAGTCTGAATACTCTAGAGGATGATGATCAAGATCCAAAACATCTGGAAAGAAGTGATGACAGCCAGGAGAGAGAGAGAGGTCCCAGGACAGCCAATGATCCAGCAGAGAGAAGATTCGGTGAAAAGAGAGGACAAGGGACAGAGAATAGGGAGCGAGAGAGGCGCACAGCTTATGGAACAGCAAATAAGCAGGGGAAGAGAGATGCAGTAGCTTCTGAAAAGTTTACGGTATTCTCGTCAGCAGGACAAACATTAACAATATATGCTAGCCTTAAACTTTATTGAGACTCAGATCAACCTGCCGTAAGCATAAAGAATTACCTTACCAGTAATAGAGTTCCAAATGTGACATGACTAATATTTTTTGCCGTCATTTTGACATTAAATGTGTGAGCAAGAATGAATGGCACCAGTTTACTGTACACTAAAGGAAATCAGATCGGTCAGGGACTTTTCAATTTGTAATTTTGTAAAGAGTATTGACTGATGTAACCTTGTGTTTCAACTAGGGTTGCAATGGTGTGTATTTTTTTTTTTAACAAAACATGATTATCATTGACACTGACCCTAAAAGGAATGAAAACAGAATAATTATTTTGGTTCTAGCTAAACAGACTGTACTATTTTTATGATCCGAAAGTTTCCTTTGCCTTCGTGAACTGTCTGTTGTTCTGTCAGCTTCCCTATGTGTTGCATCAAATGTCAGACACCAGGAGAAGTCGTATTTGCCTCAGGGTCCCACCCAAAGGCCTTGGGCAATTCATGGAGCTTGAGAAGAGCAATCCTCCACTGACTGACTGACAGACTGAACTGTTTCTTGTTTATCCAGTTGGACTTCATATTGACTCAATCGTGTGTGTTTACAGCATGACCAACCTGTCTTAGACAGTTAGGGGTACATATAGAGTGATGAATTGGGCATTTAGTTAACAGGATAAACCTCAGTAGAGCTTAGCTTTAGATGAGTTCTAAACATTTAACACACCTGTGATAATTTATACTTCTCACCTTAACATTAACTTGACTTACTTTGCTTTTTGTGTCACCAATGACCAGTGAAACACTTTCCCTTGGTGCAGAGTGGATGCACACCATTGCAGAAGACTTCTAGTATTCCTTCAGTACAGCCAACTGTTGACTAGGTGAACCATATGGCTTAGCTTGAGTTGGCCCATGAATAATTTGTAAAAAGTGTCATTTAAGAGATTGCCCTGCTTACCTCTTGAGGCAACATTTTCAGTTGGGACTTGAGAAATTTACTTTGCTGAAGTGGTGTGTTGTTTAATGTTTTTAAACATGTCGTGTATGAGAAGACTATACAATGCAGATAGAAATTAAAGGGTGAGAAATTTGAGCAAGACAAAATTTGCCAATTTCCTAGTTGTCATATCAGTAGTTATTGCAGTGGAAGGAAATCATACAAAAACAAAACTCAGGCAAAAATAAAACTCAGCTGGCAAAAGTAAAACCCGACCAGCTGGCACAGATATTGTGGCAGGTGTTGTGGTCTCTTTCCCCTGAGTACAGGTAGTAGGTTAGGAATGTATTCCCAACCCTACCAGACATATTTGAAATGGCTTAAATGGTTGAAATATATGTATAATAGAATGAGAGCATCCACTTCTGTTTTAAATGCGTCTGTGTATAGCTGTATGGCACAGCAACATTTCCAATAAAACACATTAATTCAACACATACAGTTATATGCATTCACAGGGGATTTCCTAAGGGCTGGATGTCGGCTGAACAGCCGCCTTCTTACTTCTGTCTGACTGGCTCTTTCAATAATATATATTTAAATTGGTTCTTAAAAGGTTTACTTGCATTTTGGCTCATGAGTGACAAACCTTATGACCACCATTTCCCAAAATGGCACCTGATCTGATGTAAACAAGACTAACTGCACATTCTCAGATTATGAAATACACATTTTAAAGTTGTTTATTCAATCTGCCTGGAACAAATGCTTCCACTGTGTGGCTAGTGCTGACATAGCAACTCTCGAACACTCAGTGCAGCAAATAGGCATACCGGCAACTTGGATACATGCAGCATCAAGGCATGCGTCCAAGAGGGGACAAACTGCCCTGCCTGAGTCCCTGTCACATTGCTTTCTGATTTGATTGTGTCATCATACAAGGGTTAACTACTCTGAAGTTTGGGGTTTGGGACAGACTAGTATTGATCCTGAAATGCTATTCTTTGTGTGTTCCACTATGTTCCTGCATTGATTGTCTTCCACTGCCTCAGTCTACATAGGGAAAAAATGACCTGATTATCATTCCTGAAGCTCACTGTCATTCCCACTGCCCCAAATCTGATGGATGAGTCCATTATCAGGCTAAAATCGAGAGCATTTGGGTAATTACTTGGGTTACAAATCACCCTATATTTCCATATCACTACATCAGGGATGCAATTGTATCAACCTTTCGCAAAAGTTGCTGTTTTGAATCCAAAATGCATCATCTGCATATTTTAAGTTATAAGTGTGTCCTGAAAGTCTGAGGTTAAATTTTGTAGTTTCTTCCTTGCTGAAATTCTGTAAGTCGCAATTCAGGCTTTAAACTGCTATTATTTTAGCTGGTCGTGCCATTCCTAACAAGTTTTAATTGTATTTATTGTTTGCGATGAGGGCAGACATTTATGGGATTATTTTTAGGTGAATACCCATTTTAAATTAGAAATAGACCTTTTCTGTGTGAATTCTGCACCAATATGAGTATATGTATATGTAGTCATTAGTTGCTGCCTGAATAGCTTTGTGAACACCTCTGTATGTCTTAATGTCATGTAGGAGTGGCACGGTTATTAATCCATGGAACAGGCTCAGCAAATGGCAAGAAGAGTAGAGTGGTGTAGGACTGGATGGGCTCGAAAGATTTTTCTGGATGTTAGACTTATGTTGTTCAAACTGGTCACAATTGGAATCAATTGAATTTATGTTGACAACTGCTTTTCTTAAGAGGAAACAACAAACTTATTACTCCCACCTTTCAAGTCTTCAGAGAGTAGATGTTTGATACTTCAAAGATCAAACTGGGTGGAGTGTTGTTTCAAAAGGCACACTTAGTTTATCAACATGTCGGATGGAAATTCAAAAAAAAATACTGAAACAGGATGTAACACAATTTTCTACTTTCAGAGAAATTTTCCCAGGTTAAATCCACTATTGAGCAGTGGTTATTGAGCATGTCTACCCCACCATAGAATGCAAAGTATAGGTTTTTACATAAACTTGATGTTAACACTATCAAGTTACAACTAACATAATGTGAGTCTTCCAAGAAGCCATGGTCATGTTTTTATGCTACCAATACCTTGACATCACCTTTGGGTGTGATTAAAACAATGCATTTAACAGCCACACCCAGTGATGATGATGATGGGTTAAGGTATTAAAAAAAAGTATTAACTTGTGCCAAAGATTCTATTCCTTGTTTTGCAACATGATCTTTTCTTTAATGAATGCAGGTATCCTCAAATAGTTGTAGGAAACAGTTCATACTTGAAACTGGTGCAACTTACATACATATTGTCTTCTGTTGTACTGACTGAAAATAAGAGACTCCACTCTCTGTCTCTGTGTGTGTTGTGTATCTAGACTTGATTTAGATCTTATAACTATTTTCAGTATTTAATTGCAGGCTAAGGTGGTGATCACTTTGCTTAAATACACAGCTTGCTCATTTACCTGATGATGCAGAGGAGCTAAAACCCCATGATCATAGTTCATTAGACTAGATAACCATCCTTGCAGAAGCCATGTTGCCAATTTGCTCACCTCTTAAGTACAAAACCAGTTGCAAGTCACTCGAAAAAGATGCTTGCCAAGTGAAGTGGCATTTTAGTTGTGTTTTAGTTGTTTTAGGTGTTTGATTTCCTTTATCTTTGTTATTTTCCTCAACTAGCCCAGCAAGTTATGGCAAATCCTGTACCACTGTTAATAATTTCTTGGCACTTATACAATTTCCTAATTTCAATCTTCCAGAAAAAATACATTGCACCAAAACAAAATTAACAATGCTGGAAGCCAAGTTATGAATTGGGATTTCATTGTTTTCCTTGTAAACAGTTTCATTACATCATTGATGTCACTCACATTGCATCTAGTTAATGTGTAGTTACTACTGGTCTGTACGTCTGAATTCTGTTTTGTTTTGTTTTTTTTCTCAGTGATATTTTTTTTTTCATGTCTGTCTTTTGAATGTCTCTTGTACAAAGATTTCTTTATTCTTTGCAGTAACCCAGATTAACCCCTAGTTGATCTCCTGGTAGTTATGATTGCCAACTCCACTCAAAAATATGTTGTAACTGACCTAATTTACCAGGCTGTGTTCCTCAGAAACATGCACTCTTGATGTGCTCAGCTCCAAGTTGTCTTGCCTGGCACACTATATGGCTTTGCACTCTTTAAGCTCTTTTTTGCCCTCCTACTCTGGCCACTTCCTGCTACCATCCATTTCTGAGAAATGTAATCTGATAGCAGTCTGCGTGTGTCCTGGCCCTCCAGTCTCTATGCGGGTATGGGCTTCTGGTTTTACAGGATTATGGAGTAACCATTTGGAAGCAATTTGGCTGAAATTGGAGATTATCCCCGTCTGGGGTTTTTGAAAACATTTAGCGATTCCTTTTTATTATAGCTAGTAAACATTTGTGGTTGAAAATGTATCCAGTTATTTGTGGCTGTTGAAAAACTGCTTGAAAGATTGACTTCTGAAATGTCTGGATTATTAAACTCTAAAGCACCTTAACATCTTATGACATTTGATATTCACAAAACATAATCTGTTGATACATATCAATTACTCAAAGTACAACAGAAGGCTTTTATGAATGTCACATGTATGTATGTATGTGCATGCTTGTCAAAATCCTAAAATGGTTTGGTAATGATTTGGGCTGTCTGTTCTCTTTTTGTTGTTCTCCTCCTTTTGTAAGGTCAAATGAACAAGTATGTCAGTGTGCATGTGGGTTGTGAGAACTATAACCATATTTTAATGTGGCTGTATGGTCATGCATTCTTTCTTGCTCACGTACAAAAGCCTGGTTTGCACTTCCTGGACTTAATGCTGTTGTCGTGGTCACGTTGCTGAGGGAGAATCCAGGTGGAGACATGCGCACACATACATACACTCTGTGTGGCTCTCTCTCTGGCTCCCTCTCTCACACACACACATCAACACACACACGGAGGCAGCCTGGCAGATTCAGGGTTAAAGGCTTCCATTTTGTTAGGTAACACCCTAATGGTCTGATCTGTCAGTGGCGTTAAAATGGCAGGGGCTTAACCCTTGGCGTTCGGGACACAACCAGTAGGGGCACACACACGCACACACATACACTCTGGGCCGGCCGAGCCTACAACAGAACAACTGAGGAGGAGCAGGGGAGTGTGTGAGGCAGGGAGGGGTAGAGGGAAGGACGAAGAGTGAGCAAGTGAGAGAGAGGGAAGACAAGGAAGAGTATTTTTCACTTGGGTACAGTTAGATTATGGCTCAGCTAACCACATGCGCTCTGCACCCTTCTCCCTCCCCCAACCATGGCACCACCTCAGCTGGGTCCCTGCCCCCACTCCAAGCTTGGTGAGCACAGATTAGCATAGGTAGTCTGATAACTTTTTTTTTTTAATTATTTAGACAGTATTCCAAAGGAAAAGATCATTGTCTCTGATGGTCTGAGATGGTTCTGTAATTGAACAGACATGTTTTATAAGTAGGATAATGCATAAATAAAGCATCAAGAGTTACCTTTATGGCATTGAGGAGTAAATGATCACTCAAAATGGTCATATCTGCTCGTAAGAAAATTGGCAGTTTGAGTGATTAATTCAGTATTACAAGGGCCAGGGCCCTTTAGCCACACAAGAAAATGAGTTGTCGCTCTGCTGTCTTTTATTGGGTAATAATAATCCATACTTGTATTGCTTTTATTGGACAGTATAATTGTTGTTTCCCCCTCTCATTGAACCCTAAGGACACAGTTGAAAAGCCTCAGTATTTTTAAAATGGCTGTTAATGTGTTTGCTGGCTGGGTCCAGTCCCAGTGGGGAGATCATTACAGTGCTGGAGATGAGAGGCTAGCACGCTACCAGAGGGGATGAGCCTTTGCCATTGATCTGCTCTCTATGAACTACTGGACACAATAAGAGAGCAACTTAGAATAAAACCTGTAGTGTCAGTCCAGGTCACAAGATTTCCATTTGCTTTCAGACAAGTACTTCTTATCTTTCCGCACTACACACGGGGATGAGAGGTTTTCTGCATACATCTTATGTTATGGACAAGAAGACCAATGGTGTAAGCATACACACCCCTCAGGGAAATTACCATTCTTAAAATGTATTGTTTTGACGCTGTTATTGTCTGGAGAAAATAAGAACCGCTTTTATTCATATTATTTTTTAGATTCATATGGATGAGCAGTGAAAAGATTTTTCTTTTCTTGTTTCACGTCCAGCCCCTAACTCCCAGATCCTTTGTTGTGATCTGAGATCTGCTCTAGCCTTAGGCCTTATTATCTGAGGAAAACGAGAGGGACATGCATCTACTCCTCCTCCTCCTCCTCCTCCTCCTCCATAGTCTCCTGAGAGGAGTAGACACAGATCACTAATCACTGGCTGCCTTTTCCTACTGTTTCTTATCCTCTCGCCATTCTTGTTGCTGCTGTAAGTAATTAATTTATATACCTGAGTAAAACATCTTTGTGATAGTTAGATTGGCATACAATAAACTCTCAAATGTAGAGAACATTTCTTAAGATTGTGACCAGCATTTTGCAGATTTACATCGTAATACATCCACTCAAAGTTCAGCTTTTTTATGTCAAGGTGCTTACATTTTCTGAGAAGAAAAAAAGCATACCATGCAGTTAAATTGTGATGCACTGAGCAGATCATTTTGTCAACCTGATTTTTTTTTTTTTTCAAAAATCTGTCAGCATTTCAGTAATCTGAGCACAGCTTTGAGTGCATGTGCTAAGTGTGTAGTGTAGGCTAAAGAACTGTTATGTGACAAGGCTGGCAAGCTTGATGGTAGGAAATGGATACTAAATTGTTTTTTGAAAACGGCTATTGTGGACAGTGTTGGGCAGAACTGCTACTCTTGGTTGCTGACTCCCAGACAGTGAGGTTCAGGGTACCAGGTCCCTACAGGCATTTCCCGATGGACTTGCTGATTGACAACTCAGGCTTGTCTGTGGGATTGTTGTGTCAGTTTCATTTGGTTTTAAATGCTGGATGGATGAGGCTGTGGGAGCAATGGAACTGTCAGGAAGGCTACAAGCACTGATTGATTCAGGGTCTTTTCTGATTTGATTGCTTTGCAATAGAATACACATTGCTCATGTCCAAACAGAATTGGCTTACACAGGTTTAAGAGAAAGATAAAAAGGTATCCACTAAAAATAATTTAGACACATGAACTGTTCATCCCTACTTGTCTTCTGTCATCACAGATACACTGTGCAATGTCTCACTGCAACCCTATCTCAGCTTCTTGTGACTTGAAGTACTGATGTCATGTTATTTCTACCCTCCAACCGTCTCAGGTGTCACTGTGAATAGCGTAGATGGACTCATGTGTTTGATGACTAGGTTTTTCGCTAGATTAACTGCTTACAGTTCTTATTTTCTTGCCTTCTTCACATATTCGATTGCTCTGAGCCTGACTCTCCTCTAACCTGGATTCGTGAATGACCTCCTACACAACAGGCCTTCAGGGCTCCTAGAGGAGCCAAGGCGCTGAATAGAAAAAGGGCTTCAGTGAGTGGTGGCCCTTTACTGCAATCTTGGTGAGATTAAGTGTGATGCAACAAAGAGAAGTAGCAACATGCATCACTTGGTCAGTCATGAGTGCATACATAACACTCATATGAAAACATATGCATGGACAGCAGCTAATTTGGTTTCCCCTGTTGTTGCTAAGCAGCAGTGCATCCAGCACCATGAATCATTGGACTCATGATGCTATCCACCTCTTCTGGGACAAAGGTAGCCATGTGTCTCTAGACCTGAAACTAGCAACCACAGCCGTCCTAGTAACATGCAGATCTGATCGCCCTGCACTGTCCCAGAGGGTTGCAGTCATTTTGTAGCTGTCACGGTTCACCACCACACTGTTAGAGCCAGAGCAATGTGCAGCCAAGACTTGTACAATCTTGCAGAGTAAAGTGTGCTTTCTGAAGCACTATGTGGGGTACATGGGTATGCACACATACCCACCCACACACAAGCTGTCATCTCTGGCAGATAGATAGCCTTTGTGTCCAGGGATGGTACAGCAGGGCACATCTGCCCTTGTTGTGTACCAGAGGAGGGTGCATTTTTGGCTCCATGCACTCATATGCAAACACAGACCTGAATGTTTAAGCTGTGTGGTTGCTTTATTTTGGGGTGTGCTGGCTGTTTTAGTTAGTACTAGCATTTCTGAGCTCAACATCTTGCAAAGTGTCAAGGATGCCTGTGTCTTATCTCCAGAAAAAGAAAAGAACTTGGCTGAATTCACAGATGTGAAGTGTTGGAACAAACTGCAGCCTTACTGCAGACATCGATTTGTTGAAATTGCTGAAAAGCAGTTTCATTTTCCCACCTTACTTTGCAGTTCCCTTAATGCTTTGCTTCACAGACGACAGACTTAAAGTGAACGTTTTTGTATATTAGATACTTATGGTGAATTATGACCTTGGCTTGGATTGTTTATCGTTGAAGACTTAAAAATGTCAGAGAAAACAGTATGATAATTTTAATATTCTCAAATGTCATGAAAGGTGGGTTTTGGATGGCAAGATTTTATGCTTGATGGCAGCTGTTGCCTCCTGACTGTCACAGAAGTCGTTGTGTCAATGCGCCCCATAAATTTCTCCTCCCTCTTTCTTCCCTCCTTGAGTGGGACATGCCTTTGGCCTCCCTGTCTCTCTCCCTCCCTTCCGCCACCCTGTCTCTTCAGGGGTTAAAAACCTGCGCCTACTCTCAATTGCAGGCCAGTCTAAACCGGTTTTCAGGGAAGCGCTTTATGTCTTCCATGGAATCTTGGGATAAGGTCATGTGGAGCTGTGATGATGTCACATTGGAAAAGGAAGACCTTGAGTCAGCACCCTGACTCAGAAATACAACATGGTGCATGTCGTTTTCAGCCAAAGTCATCAATTACAATTGTCATGCGCTTATCCTTGTGCAAAATAAGCATCAGAAATGTTATAATAGTTGTTTTCATGTGTATTTAATAAAGGTCTGTGGATACCTGTTCAACAATGACTGCAGGTCTACATTGGTTTGGTTTTTGTGAATGTTGTACAATGTTGCTTATGTTTTTCTGCTGTGTAATAGATTTTCCCAGAAATCTAAATGGGTCTCTTCATCCTCTTCTGTTACTGTACTGAGTGAGATTTGGGTCAGCATCTGGGGCACTGGCAGTAGGACAGGGGATGCCTAGACACCTCGCGTTTATCCCCTTTATACAGCTGGAAATGGTAGCTAAATGTTCACATACATGACTCAACAATGGAAATACATTTTACAACAATTTCAGCCAAAAAATGGAGAAGAATGCAGAAGATGGACTCAAAGCAAGCTTTGTTTTGTTAGATCCAGTGTATATTGGACACAAATGCATCTCAGACAGCTTTAGAATTCTAAAAAACACAAGCTTTTTAACTCCCTTGGTTTAATTTAATGGCAATGGTTGAATCAAACTGTGACTAAAAGGGCTTGGATTGAGATGACACTGATGTTCACATACAGTAAGGCTGGAAAGATTGAGTGACTATAGTTTGAAGGAAGAATATATAGGAATCCGAACGTATTGAATGCCATCTTCACCTGTGTGAAACTGAATTAAAATTATCAAAATTATCA
>JAOWBC010001052.1:20171445-20186690 GCA_028566105.1 Hypoplectrus providencianus | reverse complement strand
AAAATTATCAATTATCACAGGGATGCTCTACTTTCTTTGCTCCCGGGCCAGGGGCCCATGAATAAACATATTCCTAATATTTATCTGATGAAGTTAATAAAAATAAATTTAAGGGCCAAATCCCCTTCCAGCCAGTCACAGAAGCCTCACAAAGATCAGGTGTAGTTTGATATAAATGTCTGTACTCTGCAGACACAGTATGTACTAATATTATATCAGCCGAACACAGTTCACTTCACAGGATCTATTGGAGTAATATTTTCTTGCTGTATCTGTATCGTATTTCTAGATATTCTCTGCTACCATTTAAATGCACTGACCAGTCATTTCTGTAGGGGGATATGGCTCAGAATGGATAGAAGGCTGCACAGCAGTGTATAGCTTTGAAAAGTAGGTAGAGAGTTGCTCCTGTGAAACCAGCACTTCTTCCCATCTAAATTAAGCCTCTTCTGTAATGATACTTTATGATCCTACAGCAACTATACACCTTAATCTATATATCTGCTATCCAAACCTGAGCCCAGTTGTTTGATTCTCTGCATAGCCACAAGTATAACATTCTTGCTTGGTGTCACAGTTTGTTTTCTGTTTTGGTAAATATGTTTACACAGTCAGTAACTGCTTCCAACTGTTTTCTGTCTCTAGGGTGAGAGCAGCCATGTCAGAGGAGGCAGTGCGTCAAACACGCAGCCAGAAGCGGGCTCTGGAGAAGGACCATGCAGCTCTTGTCGAGCCCCTGGAGGACATTGACAGTAAACGGGTTAAGCTGGAGAAAGGTGATGCTCCCCTGGCCCTCGTGGGATCTGGAGCTGAGGGAGTTAAGATGAAGAGTGAGCAGGCTGCAAAGGTAGCAGCCAGTATCCTTAAATCTGGGGAAGTGAAGGCCACTATCAAGGTGGAGGTGCAGACTGGAGATGAACCTGTCGACATGAGCACATCTAAAAGGTGAGGCAAGAAAAAAAAAAGAGGGTTCATTGAGTCATGGGGCTGTCTGTGTGTATTGAACTCATGAAGTAATATGAGCAGTGATTCATAGTGTTGCTGCATACTGGCTGAGGGCTTGTTGCTCATAACGAATATAATTGTTGTTCAGTTTACATGGTCCTGTCAAAGTCATTCGTCTGTGGAAAACATTGAAGGAATGCTGTAAACACTTTACCTTAAACAGTTAGATCTATTCCTGTACACTGGGCCTCAGTTCTGCGTAGTCAGCCAACTTTGTCCACAATAAACCCTTTGTAAGTATTTCCAGCTGGACAAAATGCACCATAATCTCCTTACTAACAAGTTTATATCTGTGGGGGTATAAGATGCAAAGAATCGTTTGCTGCTGTATTTTTGTGGTTATGCTTAACTGATGTCGGATCACCACAAGGGTTAAAGGGAACGGGATGTGAATTATAAGCAGGACTTGATACAAGCTGAGGCACAGTATTTCTCTGTATTTTTGCGTACATGCTTGATTCAAAAGTTCCTTAGGATTATTTATGTACTGTCGGCCTTGGATTTCACGCTTGCATGTACAGTGCGAAGCTGTTCTTAGAGATGTATCTATTGGGGTTTCGGGTTTCTCTCTTACTTTGCACCAGCAAGTGGTCTGACAGGAGCCATACAGGAAGTCGCTGTGTGGTTGCCGGCAGCCTGCCCCCATTTTGAAAAAGTTTGAGGCTCCTGAGGCCTGGGCTCCATTTTCTCCCAGAGCAGCACCTGAACTCTGCCTCACACTTCACACAAAATGAAGGCTACGTGTCAGAAACTGGTTCCAACTGGCCGTTGCCATGGTTTCCACATTGGAAGGAGCAGTTGGAGGAAGGAGGGGCCAGGAAGGGTGGTGGGTGTGTCACATGACCTAACAGAAAAATGCCTGATGTCATGTGACGTGTTTAGTAGAGCGATAGATGCATTCAGTGATGAAATGGCAGTTAAAGTGCAACAGAGAGGTGATTCAGCTCAGAGATCCCTGACCCTGACTGTGATGTCACCTTTGGCCCCTGTTTAACCCTCAGCATGTGTTTTTGTGCTTACTCACTGCAAGGTGATAAACTTATTGTTGTTTGCAGAACACTTCTGTCAGTGTCAGGCAACTTTGTTCACCCTAACTCCAAATAAATTGTCTGTAGTGCAAATAAAACAGAATTTACGTTTAAGATGATAACCTTCTGTTTTTGTAAATATACACTCTGAATTCGATGTGTTCTGTTTTAATTTATGTTTACAAAGCTTTCCAAGTTTCCATGATAATGTGAGGTCAGCCAAATTGCATAACACTGGAAAAAAATACAGTATAAAGTACAAATACAGTATACTCAACTGAAAGTGTCTTAAATGGTTTTGGGAATAAATAGATGTCACTGTGAAGCAGCATTACTTCCTTCCCTTCTTCAGTAATTTGCATTCTATGTTTACATTTTAACAATATGTCAATATTTGAACACATTTCTCCAGGCTTGTTGCCTATTCATAGCTCAGCTATGTAATTCATGTGAAGAGGCTTACTTAGCTTAAAATGGCACATAGCGTTGCGTTGCATTTTTGAACTGAGAATCCCACTGCACCTAATAATAGCTGATTCAGCAATCCTATAGCGGGGTCAGTGTGAAGCCATGATTGGGGAGACCGAGGCATGCAGAAATACTGGACCTTACATAACCGAGCTGCTCTGTGTTGTGATGCTTGTGTAAGCTGTTCTCAATAGACTTGGAGCAACCATAAGCTAGTCCATGTCATTCTGAGGGGCAAATTTAACCAAGTCAGGTTGCCACAAGGCTTTTGTTTGTAATGGCTCTTTAGTCCTCTTTGATGCTACTTATGTCTGACATAGTTTATCGCATCGTATGTAAGGAATGTAAACAGGACAGAGGAGAAAACTGCTGCCTGTTTATACTGCAGCTGGGCTGAAAAGCATTATCCAGCACGAGGTGTTTCCCATCTTTCTTCATTTGAACGAAACGTGTCAAGGACAGACTTTCCAGGCAGTAACAGTGTTAACAAGGATGAATTGTGTTGAGAGCAGCTTGGCAAAGTAACATGACAGTAAATGTTTGTTGTTGTTTGTGTTGTGATTGCTTAGTCTCCTGAAATTCCTGTCTCATAAGGAAGTATAAACAATGTACCTATTGTCATATAGCTGACCTTGTTGCACTGAGCATGCAGCTTTATCATTGGGGCTGTTACACATCTGTTGTGAGAAAGGAGAGGGAAGCAAAGAAATGTGTCTCAAGACAGGAGTGTGCAAAAGGAAGAAAAAAGTGTGAATAACTGAGTCAGTGAGTTGGAGTATAAAAGATGAACAAGTAAGTCAGGGTGGGGGAGGGGTGTGTGAAGTAGTGACTGAGTGAGTGACTGAGTGAGAGAGAGTGTACACAATAGGTTGGCTCCTGGCCATGTATTCCCCTCCCCCTCACTGTCACCCTCTCCAGTGTCTCCAGCGGACCTCCGCTCCGCTCAGATTGTGACTCTAGTGTCGGCAGCTGGGAGGGAGGGGAGAGCTGAGGCCCAGGCTGTGCCGATCTGGCTAGGCCATAGGCCTCATCGAGGTAGGGGAGGGGTGAGGCCCTGTCTGGGTGGTAAACTGGGCCTAAGCTTGAAGCCCTGAAGCCTCATGCTCAACAGCCTCTGAACAATTATATAACTTCGCTGCATGTTTGCATGCATAACTTCACATCATGACCCAAACCTCTACCTGCACATACCGTCATATATCGCACTCTTACCTTACATCATCTGCCACTAGTTCTCCTTTCTGCTCAGACTTGTATTTTTTTTATGCACCAGCCCACAGGACCTGACAGGATCCCCACTGTGATGGAGGCAGATTTATTCTTCTGCCATGGTCCACGCACTGTAAAATTACAACCACCCTATACTTCTAATCTCCACCCCTCTCCAGATTGATTCATATGTAGCTCACCACGAGTCTCCTTTGTTCTCTTTAGTCCTCAGGAAAAGCCACTTAACATTTTATCAAAGCCTTCAAGCCTTTTCCTCCTATAAAAAAACTAAAATGCAGTAAATTTGCCCTTGTTTTGTATGTTGTTTATGACTGACTCTGCTGTGTCTTTTGGAAAGATAAAGGCCTGAGGTTTTTTCCTTAATTTTACCTTGCACTGGCGATAATGGCTTGTTGCGATCTTCCCCTGCCGCCGCCGCCGCCATTACTCCATTATTGATCTCTTGGTTCTTGTCTTGTGTGTCCCAGTACACATTTGCACTACAACTGGGGGAGAAATCATAATTATATACTGCCATCTTCTGGATGTAAGACAAAACTACATGTTAGTTGTTTATGGTACCTGCAGTTGTCTGGATTTAAATAGAATACATTTAATAATGAAACACATTGTAAATATCACTGTCTGACGTCTTTTCACATCCTTCCCCTCAGTGACATTAAGAATGAGCGGCAGCCACCATCGCCAGATGATGTGATCGTGTTGTCGGACAATGAGCCATCCAGCCCTCTCATGAATGGTCACTGCTTCACGAAGACTGACACAGATAAACTTATGGTAAGAGAACAACATTTAAACAGACTGCATAGACAGCTGTCCTATGTGTCCACAGGCTCAAAGTCTTCCTTCTCACTTTAGATACGTCCACAAAGGTTGTAAGACACTGTCACATGACCATACATGTACAGATTGTCTAATTATCAGCAGCTTGAAATACCCTGGCAAGACAAAGGTCTACCCACACAACAAGAAGCTGCTGAGAGTAAATGTTCTAAACGTTATGCCTTTTAATTAAAAGCATATTAGTTTTCGTGTGGATGCACCCTACCTATGTTTGGATTGGTTAATGACATTTACTTATTGCTAAAACTTCTTTGTTTTTTTCTGATATGGTTTCTACAGAAGAGTTCTCCTGAGGAGAGGGAGCGCATTATCAAACAGCTGAAGGAGGAGCTGAGACTCCAAGAGGCCAAGCTGGTGCTGCTGAAGAAACTACGACAGAGCCAGATACAGAAGGAGAGCACTGTGCAGAAGGTAAAACTCCAGCACATCCATTGGGATTTATGTTTTATTGAAGTTTATAGATGTACCAGGGAAAATTCTGTGTCTTTTCTTAGAATTTCTTCAACACACAACTGCTAAGGAAAAACATGGCTTTTTAAAGAAGACTATAGATTACATATGTAAACATATACATACATATACATATGTAAAGAATATGTGCTCAGTTAAGTACAGCTTTATGGACTTATACTGTACCCTGTTCATTTCTAGGCAACAGGCTCTGTAGCCACTCCTCCTCCTCTGGTGAGAGGTAGCATCACATCAAGTAAAGGACCCCTCCAGGTATTACCTTACTACAAGTTAGAGACTCGTGTCACAACTTGTATTCCACTTTGTATGAGTCACAATGTATAGTGAGATCTATATCAGTACATGCTCTACAGGACAGCTTAGTTGTTCTTTCAAAACCACAGATCACACAAATTTAAATGCAATGCTTTTAAGCAAAATGTTTAAAGAAATGTTTGTGTTTAATTTAGAATATATTTGCTTTACTGTATTTACAGGTGACAGGGCGAAGCTCAGGCACGGTGATCCCTCCTCCTTTGGTGCGGGGTGGACAGCACATCCCGTCCAAACACAACTCTCAGATTGTCATGCCACCCCTGGTCCGAGGGGCTCAGGTTAGTAAGAGGGGCTATGGACATTCAGATGATAATCACAACATTTTCCACATCATAAAGTAACTAATCAGATTGTTTTAACTTTTATTTATTTATATATGTTAACTGTCTAATTCGTAGTATTAATTGGTCCAAAAGTTTGGTTGGTTAACAATCACAGGGTTAAATATAAACATTCCTAATTTTACAAACTCTTTGTTGGTTTCCTACTTAACCTTCTCTTCTCTTGGTCCCTTCACAAATCCATGATGGTTGCTTCTGTGTTTGCTGTCATCAGCCAATTGCAGTGACTCCCCAGCAGATAGCCAGTCTACGCCAGCAACAGCATCAGCACAGCGGTTCAGGTCCCCCTCCACTCCTGCTGGCTCCCAGGGCTTCTGTGCCCAATGTCCAGGTCCAGGGCCAGAGGATCATTCAGCAGGGACTCATTCGGGTGGCCAATGTGGCCAACAGCAACGTCATGGTCAACATCCCTCAGGTGTGGATTCAATATACAAGCTAACATTGCACAGTGTTTTTAGGAGGCAATGGCAAGAGTTCCTTTTCAAAGCTGCACTGTTCCATTGCTAGGCTGCATAGCCATATTGTGAGCACTGAGAGTGATATCCCAATGTGGAGTGGCTAAATTGGTTCCTGTTTGTTTGTGTCCAGGCCTCTCCAACCAGCCTAAAAGGCTCTTCAGTGTCCCCTAACTCTAGTATAAATGACTCTCCAGCCAGTCGGCAGGCGGCTGCCAAGCTTGCACTGCGTAAGCAGCTGGAGAAGACGCTGCTGGAGATCCCCCCACCTAAACCTCCAGCCCCCGAGTTCAATTTCCTGCCTTCAGCAGCCAACAATGAGTTCATCTACTTGTTGGGACTGGAGGAGGTAGTGCAAAAACTTCTGGAGATGCATGGCAGGGGTATGTTGATCTTTCCACTTCCTAAGCTAGTTTGGTGATTTTGTAGTGCATCAGTAGATAGAATGTACATGTTTACATGTAGTCTAAATAATCTGTTCTTCCCTAAAGGTAATCTGGGTCCAGCTGCTGCCATGGCCAGCTCCATTCCCAAAGAGCCATACACCTGTGCCCAGTGTAAGACAGACTTTACCTCCCGCTGGAGAAAGGAGAAGGCTGGGACCATCCTCTGTGACCAATGCATGTCGTCCAATCAGAAGAAGGCACTGAAGGCTGAGCACACCAATCGGCTGAAGGCAGCCTTTGTTAAGGCACTCCAACAGGAGCAGGAGATAGAGCAGCGTATCCTCCAACAGGCGGCCTCTTCATCTTCCTCTAAAACCAGCTCCTCTCCATCACTGTCCAAGAGTGAGGTGCTGGTGTCTCAGCAGTACAAGCATGTGAAGGCTGCTATGCAGCACAGACCCGTGGCTACCCACCACTCCATTAAGCAGGTTAGCATGGCTTTTTATTGTGTTGGACTGCACTATAACACTGCAGTTTAAAGGGTTTGTAGGTGTTTTTGCAGACCTGTACCAACACACTGCACTTGGTCTCTCTCTCCAGAGTCATCTGTCACACGGCATCCAGTCGATGAGCTCTCGTGGTGTGACCCACTCATTCACCTCCTCCTCTCAGCTGCAAAGTGCGATGGCGGCAGCAGCGCTGGGCAGCAGGGCAGGTAAGCACGCTGCAGCACGCCCGCTGCAGCAGGGGGCAAAGGTCAGCGCCAGCAGCAGTAACCAGGGAAACGGGTCTGCCTGGAGGAAGCAGAGCGGTGGCAACACAGGTAGATAAATTCATGACAAGGTTCTCACTCTCTGCTCCTCTCTGGGGTAATCCCTCTCTTCTTATGATTAGGTTCCTCTCTTGCCATGTTTCTGTTACTGATTATTCAGGAAATTTCAGAAAGAAAAAAAAACATATCAGACTTTCAGTTCAAAATACTACCATGTATGCACTTTTGCTTTTTGCGTTGACAACGAATCCTGTATCTACCATCATCACTTCGTCTGTCCACTTCCTATCTGAACCCGGTTTTTGATAAGTGAAATCAGACTCTGCGGTGCTGCTGTTTAGAGCAGACAGTTTATAATTGATTACTCTGGGAACCACTGAGCCACTCTCTGTATTTTTGTCAGGATTTGTTTCCCTCCTATAAAAAAGGACCAAAACCCAGACAATGCACTTATATTTTGAGTTTTTGTTTTTTTACTTGATGGACTTTGGGGCTGATATGATAAAGTGAACTATGTATGTTTCATTTCTATAGAAAAAAATCATGTAATCAGTGTGTCCCTGATGCTGTGTATCTCTAATATGGAAAACTTGCATGGAACAAATGTAAAACTGCTCCCTGTCAGTACACTGACCCCTGCTGTGTTGGTCTCCTAACAGGTGTGACTATGGCCTATGTGAACCCCAGCTTGTCTGCCCATAAGACCACCTCTGCTGTGGAGCGTCAGCGAGAGTACCTGCTGGACATGATTCCCTCCCGTTCTATCTCTCAAGCAGCCAACACATGGAAATAATGCAATCCTACTCCCTCCCTACTGACATCATAACTATTCCCCCTCTTAATATCAATAACAGCCATTCTCCCGATCATTCTAATCCTTTCTATGGACTCTGCCTCTGGCTGAAATAGTGCAGGGGAGAATCAGCCTAGTTTGTTTTTTTTGTTTTTTTTGGATAGAGGTGTTCCTTCAGCTCTTCCTCCGATATTTCTGCTACCATTTTCCTTACCTGAATCTTCATCCCAAAGTGGAATTGTGCTGCGACAGCTTGGGCTTCTGAGATACAAGGAATATGTCAACTGAATTTGAGTTCCTTGTTTTGAGGGTTGGGGTTTACATGGGTGTATACAATTTACAAACTTCTCCAGCAATGTTGCCTCTCCCTCTCTGTATATTGGTTGAAGCTCACTGTTGCACCAAGAGGAATAAACCCCCAAGCTCCCCTGCCTCTGGATTAGGCTGGGAATAAATAATAATCATTATTACACACATTAAAGTCTTCGCCTTACGTCCTTCCTTCTCCAGTCTGTGCCAGTCAGACTCGGGCCCATGTGGTGGCCAAACCGAACTTAACTGAAGACCTCACCACAGGGATGGTGGTTGCGCTTTGAGGACCATCCACGAAATAATAACTGCTTCAGCTTTGCAAAAATAAATAAAATAGTAAAAAAACAACAACAAAAGGACTAAAAATGATCTCTATCTGCACACAGACTTCCTCTTCTCTCTAACCCACAGCGTGTACAGTAGAGAAGTTGATGTGTGTTGGATTATTTTGTATGGCTGAATGTTAGGATTTTGTCTTTTCATCTGTAAGTCATATACTGTGTTTGGAATATTGTGCTCCCTGATACTTTGGAAGTGGCCTCTTGTCAAGGTCTAAATTTACAGGCTAATGTTACTGTTGAGGTGGTTTTACATCTGCTGGGTTCCATGTTGTGGCCTACTTTTAAATACTTTGTTTTTTCTAAAATAAAGAGGAAGAATAAAGATTAAGGTTTCACTAACTCATGTAAAGACACGGAGCGTATGTTTGGAGGACTATTCGTATTGAATATTGTAAAAACAAAAAAAGAAAAAAAAAACTTCCAAAGAACTAGTGGAGCCCAAATGGTATCCCTTCTGCTAGAAGGTGTCTAGTTTATTTGAACCCTCTCTGGATATAAACATGAATTCATGCTAGACTGAGGGGGTGTAAGGAATGTCATATTTTTGACATTTTTTTGCTTTTAGTCATAGGTTGTGGTGCATTATTTTTCTTCTATAGACAAACTGTCTCTGGGTTTATTTATAGGGTCATGTTAGTAAAGATATATGCTTATGCCCTAAGTTTGAATGGATCTCCACTTACAATGATTTGTTTTCTCTCGTGTGTCCAGTGGCTCCCACTCACCTTCCTGATTGGTCTTAGAGAAGCTGGACAGCTTTCAGAATGTAGTTATGCAAAAACCCCTATAGCAACAAATGACATGAACTTCTTCTTAGTCTTTAACATTAAGGTGTGTATGATTTATGTCAGGTCCTTGAATTGAGCTAACTATGCCTTTCACATGAGCTATAGTGCATTTTTATCAGGTTGCAGCAGCACAGGATAAGCTAGTGGAGTCCAATATGTCCTACATTGAATCGGGGAATTCCCATTGCTCATGGAGTTCTTTCATTAACCATGTGCTGTCTTTTAATTTCAGTCCCTGGGGTGGTCCAGTGTCTTTAACCCTCAGACATTTTTTTTCTAGGGGGGTATTGGAAAAGTCACTAAATTAAAAATGATTAAAGTATTGATGTGTTAAAATAAGCAGTAAAAACAGGGTGGAGTGATCACACATATTTCCAAATCTGGTTGTTTTGCAAGTGTTTTTAAAAAGTAAAACTCAAACTGAACTGACAGAAGAAGCTGACCATCCCAGCAGTTTTCTCAATTTTCTGTATCTGTCCATTTTTAAAAAATGTTTTCACATTGAAACTAAAGTGATGAAGGTCTTATCGCTATGTAGTTACAAACCTGGAGTCTTGCTGCCCTGTTGCCTCACTGTTTGATTTCATAATTCATCCATGATGTGATAATATAATGCGACAGTGTAAGGATTTGTGTCCTGGATGTAGAGTGCACTCACTGATCATGATCAGGACCCGTACTGAAACATGGAGCACTGCATTCGGTACCTGGGCTCCAGCAGAAGTGTATCCCTGTGCCGGGGTATCATCACTGTACGTTTGGGTTTCATTTAGGATGGTGCAGCAATACAGTATGTACATTGTTGATGGAAATACAAGCATACAAAGTCTAATTTAAAATGCAAAAACAATTTTGTATTTCCGTCTCAAAGTAGCACCGGCAATCTTCCAGGTTGTCTGTACATTCCTGACAGGCAGGAGGTCGGAGCTTGTGGATGCAAAGTAAGCAATCTGGAACGAGCCCATCATTTTGTGCCCTGCTAAGTGTAACCCTGTGCTGTCCTGACTACTGCCTGCTGCTGTTTGACAACAATATCACCATTCCGTTTGTTTGGGGTCGAAGCTCTGCGAAATGCAGTGCGACCCATATGAAAAAGAAAACAATGTATGAGAAGTATTTGTTTGTTTTTTGGATTTTTTCTGCTCTATCAAATAATAATAAAAACTAATTTTAACCCCTCTTTTATGGCTGGGTTGCCTCTTCATTCATGTGTTATTATTCCATTATATCTTAACATCACAAGTGGTTTTTTACTGCTATATTAAATGATACCTAAATGTTCCTTCTTCTTTTTTTTTGTTTAGTTATTTTTTCCCTTTAAAAAAAAACAAGGGGGGAAAGTGTTTTCAGTCAGCTTGTTTGTTGTAACACTTATTTCCACCACAGGAGGCAGTGGTTCATCACCAGGCTGTTTTCTGTGTAAGACTAAAAGTATTCATGTTTTCTTTCAGGTGAGTTTTTATTTCTCCATGCTCTCTAATCACAAGGCACATATATTGTGTTGGGAGGTTTATAACATTACTCTCGCCACATCATTAAATGCATTTCCTAGCAAAACTCAACATCATATGACGTACTTTATTTTCACATCTAAATCTAAGTCCAAGAAACAACCAAAAGGTAATGTTAAGCTAAACTGGAATATTGCATTTGATTGAGTTGGAACAAATTAAGCTGAATGAATGAATTAAATGAATTTTTAGCATTTTAAAGAACAACATTTTGGAATGTTTTTACATTAAAGTAAGCTATGGCTACATCCTATAAGGTTGTTTTTTCTGGCCTTTTTGGACATATTGTGTATTAAAATGTCATTTATGGACAGGGAATAGACAGTGTAACAAGACAATTTTGATCATTTCATGACTTAAAAAAAAACTTTTAATTGAAAGGTTTAATAAAATTTTGATTTAATTTTTAGATTTTTAAGACATGACTTTTCGGCATACTGTAGTATGACTTTCTTTATTTAAGTTTAGGTCACTGTTTGATATTGTGTTGTAATATTTTTATATGCATGAACATAATACAATGTGACTCTTTTTAGTATTTTGATGCACGTGGGCTTAGTTCTTTGCAATATTGAAAGCTTTTTTCACAGTGATAGCAATAGTTGCATGGTGCTCCTTCTGTGTTTCATTACACACGGATGTTTGCTTGTCTTTTTCTTTGTCTTTGTTGTGCTTACCCCTTGCACACAATCATCAATGAAGCAGTCGTGAGTGTGCATAGAAAGCAGGGTCTTTCCTCACAGTTACATCATTGGCAGACTGTGAAGATAAAAAGAAGCAGAAAAAAGAAATCTATTATTAAACAAAAACTACATAGGAAAAATAGTTTCAGCACACCCCGCATTCAATGTAAAATAAAACAGAAAAATCAAATGTTTCATCTTTCATCATCTATTTGAATCGAAGAACTTCTCATCCACACCCCGGTAGGTTTGGATTAAACCCGTCTCTGCCCCTCTTCACTGCAGAGCTTCAAGGTTAGGGTTTCCGTAATATATTTGATGACAAAAATCATAATTGTTCACCATTTCTGAGAAGTCTGAGATTTTCAAAGGACTGTAATGTTAAATATCTATGATAAATACATGGAAATGTATTCATAATGCAATTTCTGTTTGCCAAGGCACCTTTTTGAAGAGGGCTACACAAAAATGAAAAAAACAGCAAAACTTCTCTTGCTTTTCTTTTAGTGAGTACTTCACATTCACTTATGCACATGATGCAAATGATAATCAGAGAGAGCATCGGATTATTATTCTGAGGGGTCTCTCAACAGGAAGTGGGCACAGGAGGAACAATTACATTGACCACTAATACCTTAAATGCAGAAAGAGGCTAAAATGTGCTGTTAGTGGAATGATGCAACATGCTTGTTGAGCCTGGGTTTTTGGTGCCTTTAATAACACTGAAATGATTATGTGTTTATATTTTCATTCCCCAGAAATTACACATTTTATTTAACCTGCAATAGCAAAATGTGACCTCTAGGTGGCCAAGTATGCCAACTTTTTATTGCCACTGTAGACTGCATATCAGTAAAAGACAGGACAAATATTATTGAGACAACACTGGGGAAATTCACTTGTTACAGCAGCTCAAGAGTCAACAAAGTGTTAGATTCACCAGTTCGTTGATTGGAAGCCCAAGAAAAATGGCTGGAGAAAAACTGGTCTCAATGAAAGCTTTATTCTGGTCACATGTAGTAAAAACAGCGCTGGGCTTAAAGTGGCAGAGCTCTGGCAGGATCTCTGTCAGAATGAGCACCGATCTATAGGAATGATGTACATTTATCTTCTTGGGCTCTGCCCCGTACAGAGGAGGTTGGACTCGCACGTTATCTGAATTCTACTTGGCCTTGTTATGTTGACGTGAGCAGGCCAACCACTGTCTCACGTCTCTATATGAGAATGTATGAAACAAAGTGTTTGGGTGTTGTCTGGATGCTGTGTGCCAGATGAGAGATATGAGGCATTCAGGGTAAGTTATCTCGTCCCCAATAAATAATTATGCTGATTGTTGTGACCTTATTACTGTCTAACAATAATTTCTGTCCGAAGTCACTCAAAAGGCCTGATCATACAGTAAAATATTACACAATAATAGTTAACATTAAATCCTTAACATAATGCAAAACAAATTAAATGATCGTATATTGGAATGAAATACATCAACCTCATACACAGATGCAAAATTGAACTTAATATAATAAAAGACAGAGGGAAAAATCATATAAATAACATAAGAATACAAATAATGATAAAATAATTAAATTAAGTATAATAATGACAAAATTATGTAAATTTAAAAAGTAAGATGAAAAGATATGCATTTATTCCAAATATATATTGAAAAATTAATAATTGTTCAAATGACAAAAACAAGGTATGTACAAGAAAAACAAATAAAATGTATAAAAAACGTTAATGTAAATGTCACTCACTCCTCTTCTCTCTATCTTTCTTTTTTATTAAATGTAGTTTTTAATTTTGCTTTATGGGTAAGAAGTTTGAATGAATGAGAGGCAAAAGAGACAAAATGTTGGATTAAACAACAAATATTTACATGTAAGAAAACTGAAAACAAAACTAATCAAAATACACAAAAGGTGCACATAATAAATGTCACTGTGAATCAAATGTACTTTGCAAAAGTCTCTATCCTTTTTAAATTCAGTTTTTATGTTGCTTTATCAGTAAGAAATGTGTATAAATAAATAAAAAATGTTGATTATAATAAATCTGTTCATGTCAGAAAAAAAGTGAAAATGAAATTACACCATAATCATGAGGGATGCATGTTCACTGTCCAAACTGCAGGTTACCTAATATTTGTTGCAGAAGAAAAATACTTAAAAACACAATCATGATTGCACATGATAGTTGCACAAGGTCTGAAAACAGAAAACTATTTGCATCACTGCACATGGCCTGACGTGGTCTTTAAACAGTCTATGATTGAGCCTTTGTTTGTCTTCCACAGGAATTTAATCTTGCTGAGAAGTAAATCTGCGTAGAAAAGCACAAGTCTTCCCCTCTAAGCTGTGACATAGATGACAGATTTGAACCTGTGAGGAGAGGTCACGCTGCTGAAGGGAGGGAGAGAAAAAAAACAGACTTTATAGAAGAAAGTGAGCTATTGTTCGTCCCCGCGACCCACTAATGAGCTTCATTCCTTGGCAGCTGCCGGTTCTCCCCCGTGACACTTCTGCACATATTCCCCCTCTGTGTTTGTGTGTCTTACTGTACATTTATACATTTTAATGATTGTGTTTTTCCTCCTTTCATGCTGCCCTATATCCATATGATCAATCCCAATCAAAGTCCTTTTGAGGTCACTTGGGCTCTGTTCATGTAACCCATCATTTGTGCCGAGCACCCTCTCAAGTTGGATGGTGCTATTATCTCTGTTTTGGTAATGGGCCTCATTTACCTCCCGCCACCACACGAGAGGTGTCTCCTCACTCTGATGCCTGCTCTAGATTCCACATCAAGGGTTTTTGCCACCAAGGAGTGTGCGCCTGTGTGTGTGTGCATGTTTGAGTTTTGGGAGGGGGGAGGTTGCACCCTGGATGACTGAACAGCTATGATCGGGGCTGGCTGAGCCAATCAGCCGGCGAGCACCACGGCTGCTGATTCTTAATTGGCTGGCTTTCCCGGCAAGCGCAGCTGATACACAGAGCCGGCTGGTTTTATTAGAGAATGAGCCGCGGCTGCAGAGGGGAAGAGACAGAGAGGAGAGGCAGAGATACAGAGGCATTATTCAGAGAGTGTGTCTGTAGCAGTCAGTAATTACCTTCCAGCTTTTGAACCAATCAACAGCCACAGAGAGAGATACAGAGGGAGGAAGCCCATTTACATTCTCAGTCTCCTCCCAGGCAAAGAGGTAGACAGTGTGCTTATTGAATCAGAGTCGCAGAGAGGGAACGGAAGTGTTTTCTCTGGAGCGGCATAGCTCATCCTTTCTCATATTTGCAGAGTCTTGCCAGGTGAAAACAGATGGACAAGATGAACCACAGCTCAGCGGAGGCAGAGGCTGAAACCATAGAACCACTGCGTTACCTCAGGTAGGCACCTGCTCACTTCTGCTCTTCTTCCTCTCTGGTTATTTTATAGTCACAACAATTCACCAGACTGCTGTAAATCCAATGCACAGTGCGAGAAAGAGATTGCAAGACTTCATTTAACTG
>JAOWBC010001052.1:20111763-20131340 GCA_028566105.1 Hypoplectrus providencianus | reverse complement strand
GTTATTAGCAGTGTGGGTTTTCATCAGTTATTCAGAAAACTCTTGTGTTTATATGCTCTTGATTGTATTTGTCATGATTTTGATTGGTATCGAAGAGCTCCCTCTGCATGTAGTTTATTCCTACATTGGTAGGTTGGAAAGATGTCGACAGAAATATTACACTCGGCTATTTTAATCACGCTCCTTATCTCAGCAGCAGATCATGCTGGAAAGGTGGAAATGAGGCAAATTGAGAAAGAGAGTGTGGGTGGGAATTGTGGCTATTTCAGTTTCCAATGTAAGAAAAATAGCAGCTCTTGTGATAGTCAGTGGAGAATTCATCTCTCATATGATATGAGGATGCTTCACAGATGCAGACTATTTACAGTAACACACAGAGTGCTTCATTGGCTGACAGTATGGGGTAAGATTAACATGTGTGTGTGTTACTTTACCTTCACTGTAGCCTATATGCTGCAGGGATGTTGCATATGATTGCATTGTATTATTATGTTAAACAAGTGTTATGCATTTACCTATTGTATCCATACATATATATGTATATATGGGGTTAACAATATACAGTAATTCAGGATTTTTCAATAAAATGCTGAAATGCTAGAAACAATGAATACTGATGATGTACTAGTAATTACACTTCCATCCACACATTAATGTGTTCAAATTTGCATTTTAATGTTTTTATGACCCCCTCAACTTCTCCATTATTATGTTATTTCTTTATTTTATTTTTGCTATATACTCTCTTACTATTTGCCACTGCACTGGCCTTATTTCCCCACAGGGACCATTAAAGTTTCATTGTTCCTTATCTCAAGTGTAAGGCAAACAGACTCATTAAGCACATCGTGATCACAGTTGAGCAGCGCTACAATGAAGGGGGCACACAGCAGGAGCACATAACACGCAGCATGGGGAAATCAAACCTCCCTCTGGAGAAGAGGCTGCTGCATGGCTGTGGCTACAGGTGCAACAAAAGCTAATGCTCATAATGCAGTATTTTTTTATCAGCTGGCACAAACAACAGCTAGACACATTTCTAAATCACGGCCAGGATTATACTGGCTTTCCTTTAGAAACTATCTGGAGCTCCTTATAGGTCCTTGCACATTTATATGTTTATTTTGTGTAGATAAAGAGTTATGGTAAGCACGATGAGAGCTGGTAATTAAAAAAACAACAACAAAAAGCATGAAGTATGTGGCATAAAACGACCATCTGTCTTTAGTTCGTCCTGAACATTGCGCGCTGCTCCTTTGTGGTAGAGCCACTTGGCTAACAGTAGCAGCTGAGCGGTACACCCACAGCACTTTGTTCTATCAGAAATGTTAAGGAACAATAGTGAGTGCCTTGTCAGCTGCAGTACTTAACTGTGAACTTAACTAGCATCAATTCTGAGGTTCCCACCGACCAACAACAGCACAGCAGATACGGCAATTTCTTTTTTCCAAATGCAAATTTGCTTCCTCCCCTTCTCGGATTTTGAAGGCGGGAAGGGAAACAGAAGAGGAACAGCCTCTCCCCATGTAGAATCAATTTGGTCCAATTAAAGCTAAGGAGCCATGGTGCTACCGGGTGCAGGGAACACAGAGCAAACCCTGTGGACTGAAGTGAACTTTCCAAAGATCAACTTGTCACAGTGACTCAGGAAACATCCCTGAGGTGAGCCGTGGGTGACAGCTGCTGCCGCTCCACTGGCACAGGTAAATGCCAGAAACCCCACTTGGATACACTGGCTTGGTGACACACACACACACACATACACGCACACACAGACACACACACACACAAACACTGTCTTAAAAGAACCCAAAAGGAACACACGCAGGCTTAGCATTAGTCACACTGCTGTCACAATAGAGAGGAATGAGTGCGTGTGTGCTGTTCTTTCACAGATTCACACACAAACACTCCGTTTCTCCCTCGCAGCCTTACACACAATCACTGTAATTGTTCAGCTGAGAAAAAAAGAATATAAATAGAAGCTTTTTTTCAGTGTCTTCCTGGAAATTGGAACCACATATAAATTGAGAGACAGTGGCATAATGCAGCATTATTCCTACATAAAAGACAGGAATTCTCCATCAGACTTCACTCATCTGTGTGCAAACGTCTCAAATTATGAATCCATTCTATGTGGCTGGGGCTGCAAGGTGGTGTAGCGGTTTTGTCTCACAGTAAGAGGGCGGGTATGAGTCCGGCTCTATTATATGGAGTTTGCATGTGAGTGTGGGTTTTTTTTCTCCATGTGCTCAAGCTTCCACGTAGCTTTGGTTTAATTGGTGACTCTGAATTGACCATAGGGGAGAATGGTTGTGTGTCTCTATGTGCCTGCCCTGTGATAGTCTGGAGACCTGCCAGGTCGTGTGCACTCCGCCTCTCCAAACACACACACACTTACTTTTATGTTGAGTCAGCGCTGATTAAAAGCACAATATTGATGTTGTGCATCATAGGCTCTTTCATCGGCTCTTATTAGTCTGCTTATTAGTCTTTTTTTTCCTCTTACATCAGTGTTCTCTCAAATATAATGGAATAAGATTAGACTGAATTGTGATGCTCAAAACATCAGTCAGAAGCAACATCATGACATGGCTTGAGCAGTTTAATGTAGAGATTATACTGTATGAGTTTTCACATTTCCCAATATGCTTAAAACTACAGTTGAGTGGTAAATATTGAAGGCAACCAGTCTTGTTTCTACCTGAAAGCGACAGCCTCATCAAACAGGTTTTCTTATTTAACTGCAGTACTGAGGATGACCACCAGGTGTCTGTAGAGTAAAAGGGATGTACTGGTGACTGGTACTGATGAAGACTTTCGATACGATTTTCAATTGACTTTTTCTAGCTCTCCTGCCCACTGCCTTGCTGTTTTTACATTGCAAACACACACACACACACACACACACACACACACACACACACACACACACACACACACACACACACACACACACACTAAAGCAACACCAGCAGGCTTCAATACAGCAGCATCAGTCACACTGTCACCATGCAGACAGCAGGCAGCGAAGCAAAGGCAGAGTCAGTTCACAACCAACATGTGTGAACATTAGAGTATAAATATCACAGCTTATCGTGAAATCACATCAACTCGGATTCACAAACACACACGCACACACACACACACACACACACACACACACAGGAACAACCTGGAATGCGTAATCTACCGTAAAGGCCACAGTTGAGTTCCTCACCCACATGTTATGTTTTGAGTTTCATGACCCGCACTTCCCAGAAGCTGTTAAGGTTTGTCATGAGTAGACGCTGACATATAGAAAGTCTTAAAACCAGCCTACGGTACAGCTGAACCTGCTGCTTTGGCGCACGTGTGACAACCAATTTAGCTGTTATAAATACCTCATAGGTCACTTAATTATCGGTAGGCGTCATTTCTGAGTCATGTAAAAACCAAATGTTACCTTGTAAGTGACTGCTGTTGGACAGGACATTAGATTATTATTATTATATAATATATTATATTATTATTATTATTATTATTTACACAGATGGACAAATAATGAGACAATGGGCCTCTGCGCAAAGGCACCATCTTTATAGTTGTGTAGCTTTTTGTCATTGTTGTTTAGTGTCTTTTGTCTTTGTTCAGGTCTCTTTATGGTTATGTGTTGTCTGTGGTTGTTTTGCCCACTTTAATAGTCATTTGTGTCTTTGTGGTTGTTTTGCTGCCTTTCATAGTCGCTGTGAGTCTCTTTGCAGCTGTTTTGCATCTCATTGTAGTTGTTGATGTCTTTCTGTAGCCCTTATATATTTCTTCTTGGTAATTTTGGGTCTCTTTCTTGTTTGCACGTTTATTTGTGAGTGACATTTTGTAAGTGGATTTTGTAAAGTGGGCCTGCACTTATAAGGCCTTTTCCAGCCATACAGATGCTTTAAATTGCTGCTTTTTGCTGATGGGTGAAATATTGATTATACATGAAGCCCATTTAATGAGGCTTGGAACAAACCAGTGATGACCTGATTCTCTCCCTGAAAAGCTCCACTTGCTGTAATGCTGATTAGGATCATTGATGAAGATAATGCTTTATTCTGCTAACACCATGTTGTTTATTATTTTGTGCCTGACAGTAAAGGTGAGGCGGCCGCTATCGAGACAGAGCTACTGAGGGACTACAGGTTCGGACAACAGCAGCTGATAGAGATTTGGGGACAAGCTTGTGCCCTCGCCATCACTAAGGTCTGCTCACCTTCTATTTTCTTAATCTACTTTGTTTTTTTTTCTGCATGTCTTTGGTTTCGTGTTTCTTGGTTGCCTTCTTTACTTTCTCTACCGTTAGTATCAGAGGTGGAGTATAACTAAGTGCACTTACTTTACATAGTACAATTTTGGGGTTCTTATACTTTAATCAAGTATATCCAATATGTAATTTTACCTGATGACTTTAAAATGCAAATTATGCATGTTTATGCATAATCCACACAGAAGTATATTCAAATAAGCATGACCTTAACAACTGTAAAATGCTTTAAAAAATGCATAAAAAATAATAATGCAAAAAAATTTATGTTGAATATACATGTAGAAAAATCTGAGTGGAGCCATTCTGCATGAAAAGTACTTTAGGCCATACTGATCTATCTACTGATCTACTGATGCCCATACTTTGGGACTCAAGTACTTATAGTTGTAGTTGAGTAATTGTACAGTGTGGTGTTATACTGGTTAGTATAAGAACACAGAACAAGAGAAACTCTTCTGTTTAAAGCGTAAAAAAAGTTACTATTATGTTCTATTCAAAATATTATTGCATTGCGATCTAACATCATTGTTACAAGTCATGACAAATAAATTCAAACTGTGGCCTCAGTTAACCTACTCCTGTGCCAATCTGTTTAATAGCCGACACTGCGTATCACTCTGCAGGCTTTGTAAAGGTCACACATTTGCTTTGCTTTTATAAAAGCTGCACATTCTGTCACTCAGGGCCACAGTAATCATTACAAAACTGAGTGAGATCCTGTTGTGACTGTTTGATTATATAAGAGGGCAAAGAGTCACAGCTGCTGCTACTTACACTCTCCTAATTTGCATTAGCTCCCATACATAACGTCTGATTATTATGTGGAGGAAATGTTCTAACTTTCTGTGACATTCACTTCCAAACATTTGAGGCGGCTCACCTCGGGGCAGAACACCTGAGCTCACTCTGTGGCAGCGCTCCTCAACCACACCGCTCCAGAACCACAAGCTCTTCTTCTCTGTGGTCTGGCCTGTGTCAAGCCCAGAGTGTTTGTGTGTGTGTGTGTCTGTGGAGAGCTGTTAGGAACACATGTGGTTCCCTTTGACCAGACCACTGGCTTGGTTTAACGCCACACTGGTTTCCTCAGTGGGCTCTTCAACAGGCTGTGATGAATAAGAGTCTGAGCTACAGGACACATGAAACCTTGTGCTGCTGTCAGAAGGAGGGGTGAGGAGAAAAAGATGGAAAGAGGCAACGGCAGAAGCTCAGACATATACGAGTGGCTTACAAGACAAAGTTACAAAAGACACATTAAAAAAGCAAAAGCGAAGACGTCACTACTGCTGTGGGAGTTAAAATGTTGCTGGACAGCGAAACTACGAGCTGAAACTCACGATACAGCTCAGTAAAGGCGACCAGAGCTGCAGAATCAGGTTATATAATGTGTAGGTTCATGGCTTTGAGTGACACTTCTCACGTTACACCTTTCTAAACTCGTTTCCAGGTGCCACAGGAAGAAGTTTCCTGTGAAAAGATTTTTTTAACCATACTGTTAACAACCTGTCTAGTGTGACACATGACATGAACCACATTTTCCTGGGCGAAAATCCTTCATTTGTTGAATCCATCGTCCCTGAGTGTAATTCCTACCATTTAAACTGTTACCGGATGTGTAAAAACTGCAGTTGAACTGTGATATTTCATAAGATTTGATCCGATTCATTGCTAGAACATAAGCTGCCAGACAGCTTTGTCTTTGTCAATTGGTTGTGTAAATGTGCAGCTTTTTGGTGCATCATACCCTCTTTATAGGGTAATAATAGGTCAGCATTGTGTTTTGCGCTGCCCCCAAGTGGCCAAGAAAAAAATCAATTAATGCAGGTTTAACTAGTGTTTGTTTTAGTGTGACATTTTACTCATTATTGCATTCAAATTGGAGCCGATTTAATGTTTTTAATTTGTTTAATTTTACAGGAATTCTTATTAAACACTACAATTTTATATATATTTATATATATTTATTTATTTTTTACCAAATAAAGCTATTACATTCTTGGAGGGTGAGAAACAGGCAGGGAAAACAGCAGCAGTTTAAAGAAAATGGAAAAGAGAAGAAGTAAAATCTGAGCTAGGCCGCATCAGAGACTTTGTGTTCTCCCCTCAGAGTGTGTGATTAAACCCACCACATCCACTTCCCCTCTATTATCATCAGCCACCGCTGGCCCCATGCCTGGCCCTCCACCAGCAGCCCCAACAGCATAGCCTTACTAGACAAACACGGCCTGGAGGCGGCGGACCGCTGCTGCCCACAGCCGCCAGCAGCCCGCTACTGCTTACATGACATCACTGCTATTTAAGGAAAATTACAGTAGAAGGAGATGCAGACAGTCTGATTTCACTGGTTTCACCGCTGCTGGCCTACTGCTGTTGCCTTCCAAGTATACCACACACACATACGTACACACACCTACACTTCTGGTTGCCAGATAGATTATAGGTCTTCTGTAAGTAATCCCTTTACTGTTCCAACAGCAGCAGCCGCAGCCACCAGGTCCAGACTGCCTGAGTGTGTGTTTCTATATCAGTCTGAGGCATTTCAACACCTGAGTGGAGACAGGAGACGTTTTTGTTACCACACAGCAATAAATTAGTCTTATAGTTTACTGAAGCCTTTGGACTGTAGTTTGGTGCTCTAGTACAAATAGTAAAGGCTCCCTCTTTCTGCATATGGCCGTGATATTTGTGTTTCTAGGAGCCTGGATGTGTTTTCTCAGGCTCAGTGTGTTTTTCAGCTTGATTGGAGGTGAAAGAACATGTTCTTACACATTTATTTCAAAGAGGTATCCCCTTGGAGGCCTTATTATCGCCAAAACAGACATATTTAATGGTTGTTGTGAAAGTGAGCACAAAGCCGGGGAAAGGGATCTCTAAGAACATCACGATAGGATTTTACAGAGGGACCATGTTGGAATCTTGATGTGCTTGATATGCATATTACATTTTTAATGATCCAGAATTAGCTATGGTGAATACATTATCGCTTAAAATTTCTTTTTTGTTGTTGTTGTTGTTTTATACAGTTTATTCAAGGCACTTTCATACCAATAACAGCATGTTTTTTTTTTCAATTCGAGTATATGCATATTTTAACTTGTATCCTATCTTGAATAAAATGCATCCTAAACACTGATGTAAACTGTCTGTAATGCCAAACGTGTTTTACCTTCAAACTGTACTGGACCATAGCATAGTTCAGCTATGTTAGTAATTGTAAAATATTTTGAGTTTGCCTTTTTCTATTTTTCCAAATTTAGAGGAATCTTAGCTGTAGGCCTTAAATGTCTTGCACACAAATCAAAATAAGAAACCGTCAAAAGTTCTACAGAAGAGCAGATATAAAGCAACCAGACTACAAACCTGCTGAACAGATGCAACAAACCATCTGTCAGCACTTGTAGAAACCTCCTCCACATCAAAAATATCATAAATATCTCAAACACTGGAAAACATTTCAACAAGTTTATTAGCCTGAGCCATAAAACCTTGTTTTTTAAAGTAATACTGTGTGTCTTTTGTTGCCAAGGCAGGTTGAACTGTGCGAGAATTTTAGTGAAAGAAGTTATATTATTCTGGACTAAAGTGACTTACTGACTCTCTCAAAGATATTTACGTAATTTGATATAAGAAAGTAGTTGAGCTGTCATCACTACTGAATAAAAATCCATAAGACTTTAGTGTGTTTTTTGGCCATGAAGGGGCCTTTTTTTTGTTTGGGCAGAACAGTACAGACTGAGGTCATACTTGCAAGTTTTTATTTTTAAATACGATGATTAAAGTAGCTACAATGCTATTCCATATCTACCTGAAGAGAGCATTGGAAATCAATTTTTTTTTCTCATTAAGAAAGCCTAACAGACAATTAAAAGAGCATTTGCTACACTCACACTAAGGAAAGAAAACCCATTAGAAGTGCTCTTTATCTGCCATTTTACTAATTGCGTTCTCTATTTCAGCGAACCATTCGGAGGCTGAGTAACACAGTAAATGAGTTAGGATAGATATGTGTTAGAGTGAATCAAGCCTTTGCTCCATGACAGATCAGACAAATGCTTCAAAACGTATCAAAGTGCTGTCTGAATTGATCCAGCATGCTCTCTCTCTAGCTGCTTACCTTCAGCAGTGTGTGGCTCTAATGGTTTCTGCAGCAGCATGAAACGGCTCCAGCGCTGATATCACTGATCCTCTCGACGGCCTTCAACATTTTCAAAAAAGGCCATTAAACCCGCTGACGTGAGCTTCTCTAGGTTGAAAGGAAGCAAGAAAAGGGAGTGTAAAAATGCATTGTTTCTTGTAGTGTTTTTAAGCTGCATTCTTGATTTTATTTTTCTGGGGGCCAGTGAAAGGTTTAAATACAACGCTGACATATTATCTGTCAGTGGCTACATGCTAGAAACAGTCAGTTTACACATTCAAGAGACACACAGCTACATTAAGATTAATTTTGAGCTGTTAAACGGTCCACTCTAAGACCACTCCATTTTTTCAACAGATGCATGAAAGCTGTGAAAATCAGGGTAATTTTTTAACCAGGTATTAAAATGCAAAGTGAGTTAACAAAAAATAATCTGAATCAAAGCAATATTTGGTTTGACAACCCTTTGCTTTAGACCTTTCACACCTGCATAAGGCTTTTGCACAATACCGTATGTCCGTAATGAGGAACAACCATCCTCTTGAATCTGCAGCTCGAACTCTAGACAGTTTGCAGAATTTTGCAGCACTTAAACAGATGCAGAGGGTGTAAATGTTCCTCATCTAGTCACCACACTGAAGCTCCACATGGCCTTTCTTGTTTTCTTGCTTTTTGGCCACCTTACAAATTAAAGTCCAGTATTCAATTTCCTTTTAGCTTTGTTTTGGTTTCCACCAACTGCCTAGGAAAACATATCACTACACTGTGACCCTATTACAGTCCGTCTACCATTTTGAATCGTGCAAGTAGAATCCAGCGGGTTTATCGGAGGGATTTTGCTGGAAATGGTCTGTTGTACCTGGAATCATGGCTGCAGGCTCCAGCCAAAACAATGTCCAGAATAAGCTGAACCAAGGTCCATAAATCTGTTAGGAACTGCAGAGTCAGGTGATAATTATCTGTGTTCATTACTAGAGGGGACCCCTCTCAGATTTGATCCCTTATTAACATTAAAAGTATTGATTTGTGCAGCATTAAACCTACTCGCCCGTTTCTATAATCTATGGAGGGCTTATTAACATCTATATGGGAGTTCACAGTCGGGGACACTCACATCAGACAGTTAACCTTTAATAGCTGGTTGCAATTATGACTTTTAGCACTTCCCTCTAAGGAGCAGCTAAACAGAGAGCTTGACGCTATGCCCCATTATCACACATGCAGTTTAATGTACATATCCACCTGGGGCGCCACTTTATTTTAACTTCGTGGGCTGTGCCATTTATACAGTGTTGAACTCATTAGACGTGAAAATGAAACACACTGTCTTGTTTTACTGTCTGGACTTTCTTTCTGTCTCTGTTTCCCACTGAATCCCTCCAACATCACCATGAGTCCCGTGGCCCTCAGCGACCATAACGCTCTCTCCTCCATCTCATTGACTCTGCGTGATGATTTCTCAGCTGAGCTGTTATGATGGAGCTAACGGCTGCTGTCTCTTCTCATGGATTCATCACTCTAGTTAATGCACTCCGAGTCTTGTTATATCCAATTATACAACATGGGAAATGGCCTATTTCTCCATATGAACTTTCTCCTGTGCTGAATACATTAGTGGAAGAGCAAGTAAATGGATTAGATGTGCTGCGGCAGAATTTAGGCCTATTACAAGATCATTTTATATGGAGGCCAAGGACCAACACTGCAGAGAGGCTTAATTTGAATTACGTAACGGTAGCTTAACACCCTGCAAATTATAGTGTAATTATTTTGAAATCATGGTGCAGCCATAATACTAATCATTTTAAATAATTACAAGGTACAATAAAACATTTATAGAAGACAAAGACTTGGAATAAAGGGGTAACAACTTGTAAATAATTGTGTTACTACTTTTTAACAGCCCAGGACACTTTCTAAGATATTTTTTTATTATGAAGAGCTCATAAATTTATTATGGGATATTGTGATGAACTTTTGTGAGGACCACACAAAATGTTTATCTGCATGGCCTTCAAATGGTTTATAATAGTAACTTCATGAGTTATTGTTTTCCAAAATAAGCACAAAATTGTTACCCCTGTTAGAGAACACTTTTCCGTCATTCTGTTATATGTGCCCCATTATTAGGAAATACTTGAGCTGTAATTTATGGGCTGTGATCTAAAGTCACGGACTATTTATGGTGGTGACAAAACTGTGCTAATTGGTTTTTACAACCTTTGTTCGAACACAGTTTTAATTGGACACTCTGTGTGAACTGTCTCCTTTAATGAAAGTTCTTCTTCCTTTTTATAAAAAGATGTTGTGACCTTAAACCAAAAAGATGAGCAATCATTCATGTATAATTTAATAGTGCTGAAACTCTCAGTTAAACTGAACAACTTCTGGTTTGGAAAAATCTGTGGAAAATTAAGGCAGACACCTTTGGGCATTCAGTAACGATCATGATGGAGGGTACACACACACACACACACACACACACACACACACACACAGAGAGAGTCAGCACTATGTAAAGGTGTTGGAGATGGAAGATTAGCCACTCAGGTTGACAGTCCCGTAGGCGGATACCTGTCTCGTTTAAAAAGGTGCAAGGTGATTTACAAGGGACTCGGTGACCAGCAAACGAGGCGGCTGCCAGCAGCTCGCTGCAGCCGAGTCGGAGACGGAAAGTGTGTTACATATACAGAAGCATCCCACGGCGAGGACACTGGTATTTTTCCACTGCTGCCAGGGTTATTTTAATGAGCTTGGCCCTTTTTTCGTAGACGGAAGAGACAATGTAGCCGGTGCCACTTCCACCCTCGTCTGGAATGACTGGCATGCTGCAGTCAGGGACTCTGGGCATGATGGAGAGGCAGAGGCACAGCTCGGATGACTGGGGTGGAATAAGAGGCCTGAGTCTGGGGGATATATACTGAATACTGACAAGCATCTATCTTTCTCTTGTGTTTGTCTCACTATTGTTCTCTATCAATAACCCCTGATATTTTTCCTTCTGTACAGCTCTTCTATCCCTGTGTCTTATGTGTCCCTTCCTTCAGTCATCAGCTCCTGTTTCTAACAGCCCGTCTCTTATTCTGTCGTCCACCAGGCCTACCCTCTCAGCTCTCTAGCAAAGAAGCAGCCCACAGTGCTGGTGATCTGCGGTCCAGATCAAAACGGCTCCATTGGCCTGGTGTGTGCCCGACATCTGCGCATATATGTAAGTAATCTCCTGCACAGTTAATCCCTTTTATATGCAAAAACACCACAAATGATCCTTTGTAAACACACAGTCTGCTGCTGACTGAGCCATGGAGATCATTAGTTCCTGACTGTTGTCCTTAAGGGACCCCTTTCTACCATAAGATGACATGACACCATGTATAGGAATTTCATATCATATTCAATGCATAACAGTAATGGGACAAAACAACCTGATAAACTGTATAGTCACCCAGATAGTGAATGCAATAATGAAACAGAAAATTTGTGTTAAATTCCATCAGAGGTTCATTTTTCTCTTAGTTTTATGAATTTCTAATAAAGTCCTCTGTCTGTATTATGCAATTTATTTCATTTTTACAATCATACATTTCTTATAGCCAACTTTGTTTTTGACCAATTCAGTGTTGGGCTATTTTTCTATTAGCAACTTTCAACTGCCTACATTTCTAATCTATAGGGGGGTGATGAGTAGATGGATGGGTCTGTGAGCTTGTGTTCAAAACATTTTTAGAGGCAAAGCACATTACAGAAGATAGCATAGTATATATCCAAAATGCATGCATATGGCTTCATTGGAAAGGTAACTTCACCTTGTTTCTGGCTACATCACAACCTCATTTCTTCAGCTGACAAAAAACAGAAACATTTTTGTTCTGACCCATAAAAAGAATTCTTCATAGACATGAAATTCATGCTGCAATACAAGAAAACTATATATTTTTGTGTCTTACACCCCTTAAAAACTGAGACCCCTTATTATAGCTTTAGTGACCCCTGTTGGGGGTCTGGTTCCTCAGGTTGGGCACCAATTATTTAGATGATATCACATAATAAAAACAAACTCTAGGCCCTCTGCGCTACACAGATTCTCATCTCAGCTCGTGTAAACGGCTCGGCGCAGTTATCCCATTACCCTCCCCGCAAGGCCACTCAGACAGTCATGATATCATGCCATTGTTACTCTCGTTAAAGCTGTCTGTCTCTTGTGCTCGGCAGCCACGATATGATGTCATGACCATGATGTCTGCCCCTCAGGCCGCATGCTGACTGACATTTAAAGCCTGATTGTTTTTGGAGGCAGGATCCATCCTCTCTAAACACATTACATCTCAGGACTTGAAAAAGAGCTTCTTTTTCACAGTTCATCTCTGTGCTGCAGCCCTGCCTCAGTCTATGGCTTTATTGGAAGGGAAATATTGGATATGTGTTTTTAGGATCCTTGGTTAAGACTGGAATGCATCTATACACTTTACCATATGTGTCCGACACACTAGATTTACAGTGCATTGATAGTTCTGATTAAAACCATGTTAGATGGACTCTGATGGCTCTCCGTGGAGTCTCTCTCTCTCTCTTCTTTGGCCTCTCCCTCTCTGTTTTTGTCTTCTTAAGGCCAGGGACGAGGTCAGAGATCAGCTCAGAGGGAAATATATTTTATCCTGGAATTCCAAGAATAACGCTTCCCCATAACTTAAAAAAAAATCCTGAAACAATTGGTCGTCAATTCCTTCTTTTAACACACCATCGGGGCGCTGTTTATGTCATTTTGTGTCTGCTTCTGTCTTTTCCTTAGTATTTATCACAAATTATGAACTGTTTCGCCGCATCTTGAAATGTGCTGCTTAAATTCAGTTTTATTATTGTTATTTTCAGTGTGGCTTCACTCTACAGTAGGCCGACTGGGACCACACTTGTCTGACTTTGCTCTAACTTGAGAAACTTGAGTACTTATTTTGGACTGTGAATCACTTTCCTGGTGTAACAGTGTATGTTTTTCATGGTGCGATGTGATCCCTGTCAGCAGGAAGACATGCAAGCGAACACGTGAGACACGCACATTAACACACACACTCACAGCCTTGAGCCCCTGATGCAGAGCTGCGAATGTGATTAGACAGAGCATAGAAATGAATGATCAGCTGCAGGTGAACAGGCCAACCTGCTTCTCACGTCACTCCAACGAGTCCCTGTTCACAAAAGCAGGTTGTGTGTGACTCTGTCGTGCATCTTTGATTATTTCCACTGCTAGGCATGGCAGTTTACACAACACTGCATCCTGGAAGACACAGATATTCTTTGATGAAAGCTAATGCTTGATGAGAATGATAAACAAGCCCTTTGCACATTAGTTCTGCTGTGCTGTTTGCATTAAAACAAGCGAACATGATGTTATGTTTGGCTCACACGGATTCACCTCTGACGTTAAAGAAATGCAAATACTCTTTTAATCCAACTCATAAATAATAATTAAACAGACTTATGTGAACAGAGAAGCTAAATAGGCCATAAATGAATCATCTGACCCAAGTCTTCAGTCTTGCATGCTGAATCGATGTTGTTTTCCCCAGTGAAAGACTGTGTGTGCTGCAGACCTCATCCCCACATTACTCATGGGCTGTATACAGAAAACCAATATTACAAGACACCAGTGTCCCTCAGGGAGACAAAGTGTAACCCTGCTGGCTGTGAGCATTTACTGGAGAAAAACCCTGTTTACACACTTTGCTTGTTTTTGTCTCGCGCCTCATTTGTGCTCACGCTCAGTGACACTGACACACATGTCGAGCCCTTTCTCAGTTTCACACGGTTTGATGGTGTAACGGCTGATGAGCTCGGGGGCACGCCGGGGTCCCCGGATAACCATGAGGGACACACACACACACACACACACTCAGTGGGTTGTATCTGGCCTAGCTGCTCGCTCTGTGGGATCATGATGGAGATGACGTCAGGTGATGCTGGCTGAGGCTGTCTGATTGGTTTAGGATCCCAGAGGAAGCTGCAGTCTGTCTGACCTCACAGATCATTTCCTGTGTCGGGCGGCCACTGCTCTGCCACGTTTGAAAGTTTTTCACTAAATCCACAAATGTTAAGGACTAATGACTCTTTGCTCTGGATAAATCTTGCTGTTTCCTTTTCGAATGTAAATTTTGAAAGACAAATACAACCTAATTTACTTTCACCTAAATAAGAACAAAATGATGTTTTATCAGAAATAATTATGACAATCTATTGTCTCAAAACTGCATTTTAAAAATTAATATCATTTTCATAATTCTCTAGAATATTTCATTTTTTAATGTACATTTTTCAATATCTAATAATAATAACCAGGTTTCCATTCACATAAATCAGAATAATCAACCGGTTTAAGGTAAAATGTCAACCTATTGTCATAGAATTGCATGTTATTATATCTTATAAAAAGTGATTTACCATTTTCTATGAAAAAAATAAAAATTCTTTAACCTGCTTGAGAACTACAACCAAATGTCCTTTCCCCTTAATGACAATAAAAATGGGTGCACCGGATATTTAAAGTGTAAATATTTTGACCTATTGTCATAAAACTCTATTCTAAAATGTCTTACAAAACATTTTGGTTTCAGCTCAAATAGCTTTTTCTGGTGTATAACTTGCATCAGTTGAGCATGCAGGTTTAGCAACATGGGTGGTCTCCTGGGTCAAAGATTTATTTTTTTTTTTGTTTAAAACCCCCATTAACCAAGACCTTCATTGTGGATTTTGTCACCCTTTAAACAACGTTACTTATCTCCTTTTTCTTCAGCAACCCTGCAAGGTCAGGTTAATGATGATGTGGGTTATACACACATCAGTGCTTAGCTTTTTGTCAGCATTAGTGAATAATGGTAATAATTATGAAGGACTATGTTTTTGAGAAAAAGTTAACCCTTTACAGGATCAAACACACACACTCACAAACTCACACAGGCTACTGACAGCGGTTCTTTGGTTCTAAGATTTATCGTCTCGGGCCATGTAAAGGTCATGGGTCACAGGTGCTTCCTGCTGAGCATCACAGACCTTTCAGACGGCGGGTGTCTGGATTTCCACTCTCTGCTTCCAGTTTATAAGGGAAGTATTCAGTCAGGAAGCAGAAAACCACAACGTCTGATCACTGATCAAGAGTATTTCCACTTGTCGTTAACTGAAGCTCAAGTGTGTTGTATACATGCAAACATGTCAGTGTTGAAAAAAACACAGGCCAGGATTGATATTACGTAACCTTTCTCTTCTCTTCTGTGTCCTCCCGATCTCTGTTTCCTCATCTCACACAGGAATATGAGCCCACCATCTACCACCCTAAACGCTCCTCTCAAAGTCTACACCAGGACTTCACAGTGCAGTGTGAGAAGATGGACATCCCCTTCCTCTCTTATCTCCCCACAGAGGTAAGCAGCACGTTTAAAGAACAAGGTTTCATGAGCTGCACTTTTGCTGAGCTAGTGATGGAGATTGCTTTGATTAAATTATGAAATGCCTTGTCTTTCTTGTTGAGAGTTGGATCTGTGGCAGAAATCTGAAGCTATGGCAGCTTAGCTTAGCACCAAGCTAATAAAATCCTCTGACCAACATGTATAAAGATCACTAATTAACATGTTTTTGGATATTTGTTGTTAATTAGTGAATTTTAGAAACAGCTCTTTCCTTTTTCTTTTTGTCAGACTTGCTGTTTCCAGTCTTCATGTTAGATTAAGCTCACTGGTTCCTGGCTTACCTGCTTCAAATATCATTAACCTATTAAATGGCTGATATCAGTTGTTATCACCCTCATATATGAATAATAAGGGGCTTGCTCCAACTACTATCAAGCTCAGTAAGTGTTGAACTCTAGTGGCTGTAGTAGGGACGATATTGGTTAGGGTAAAAAAAACAAAACATTTTTTATCCTACTCATGCTGAGGTCTGCTCTGCTCAGGTGCAGCTCATAAACGATGCCTACAACCTAGTGATTGATGCCATGCTGGGCCCAGACACAGACTGTGCCACCATTAAGGAGCCCTACCCTGGTATCCTAGTCACCCTGAAGCAAGTCAAGATCCCCATTGCCAGTGTGGATGTGCCCTCAGGTGAGTGTGCATCAAACTGCAGATATCAGGCCGGAGGCTCAGAAACACAACATGATAAATGAGCCTCCGGGCAGCTCCCCAGGAGCCTTGGCTCCCAGGCAGGAGTTTCCAAGTCTGGAGGCACACGTGGAGGATAAATCTTACAGTACAGTCAGCTCAGTGTGAGCTCATCATACCCCAAATACACCACCTGCTGAGTGTGGGCGCAGCAGGCAGAAACAGATTACAGTCCTTTCTGTCGTCCTCAGGTTGGGACGTAGAAGAACCGAGTCAGGATGGCATCAACCCAGAAGTTCTCATCTCACTCACGGCACCAAAGAAGTGTGCCATGAGTTTCTCGGGGAAGCATTTCTTGGCTGGACGCTTCCTGCCCTATGACATCCAGAAAAAATATGAGCTTAACCTCCCAGACTACCCTGGCACAGACTGTCTCATAGAATTGTAACACATGGGAAACATAAGAGCCAGCACGGCCACTCCCCGTTTTCAGAAACATACAGTTGATCTATTCTCTTGTTTTGTACTTTATAGATTGTTGATGTGATTTAATGTTAACGGCTCAGTTGTTGTTGAGCTGCAGTAGAATGATAATATTTAGAAGCTGTGGTTTAAGTCCAGTCTTTTTAGGGAACAGCATGGGGAGCTATTGTGTCAGTCTACTTGTAAAAGCTGTAGCATTACACTGTTTTCTGATTACTTTGCAAAAGACAGAAATTTCTGTTACCACTGACAGTCTGCAAAGAAAGATGAATTTTCTATAATGCCACACACTGGAAGGTTTGGGGGTTTTTTTTCGATAAAACTTTTTTTTTAAGTTTTTGTTTTAATGCTCTCATGTTTAAATTTTTACTGAATTGTGCTGCTGGGATGAAATGTTGTTTTAGAACATTCTGTTTTTGTGTTTTTGGTTTGTTTGGTCAGCCTGCACTTCTGCATTACTTTTGTTTCACCTCATGAACTGTTACAAAAGGTCCAGACGGGTCTTGTTGTCCAATTAAAAAAAATCAATTTATCAATTTAAAAGACTCCGTATCCAATGTTTTGTTTTCTTTGATATAAAGAAATATATAAAGAAGACTAGAGGAATATAGAATTACTGTATTTAATGTGAAGAATCCACCAAGAATTAAAGGCCAAGTCTGCGGTTTCTCTTTCTTATTAAAGATCTTCTTAAAAAAGGTTCTCCTCTTAAAAAATCCCCCGAGTTGATGGACAGCAGCTTATGAGGGCCCTTTCTAATGTCCGTACTAACACATGACAGTCATTGAGTCTCAGAGCAAAGGCAGAAGTAAGGAAACAGAGTATAAAGAGTAACAAAGTCCACTTAGGGTGGAAGGGTCTTACAAGTCCTCTCACAGGACTTTGAGTGAATGAATCACTTTACTGTCATGCTACCGACATGAAACCAAAAGAATACAAACAGCAGGGTCACTGACATAAAACATGCCAATTCAAAAGTTTAACCAGAATGAGGATGATACTCAAGAACTTCTGTGGGAAGGATTTGTGTGGAAATTGACAGTTTATTTTGAATTCTGCAGCGTACTTTTAGCTTCATGTCCAGCCTCCTGAGTACTATCCAGCACAACCTCCTGACTAAACCAAACTGAGGATTTCCAATCAGTGACAACACGTCTGACTTTCATGTGCCGTGTGGGTGAAAGGTAAACTGGGAAATATCCGGATCTGATTCTCCAGAATAAAGTTAGGTTTTCATGTTATTCAACTATTCCCCTTGTGGCCAATAAATAAATAAAATGAAGTTGGTCAAAAGAAACAAAAAATACACAGACATTTCTTTCATATTTGGCTAAGCTGATCTCATGCATACGTAATACATGGTAAAGTTCTCATAAGAAATAATGGTTTGAACTTCAGAGCTGGACCATAACCCCCCTGGAGCTGCTAGTGGCCGGGTCCTTGTGTGGCTTGCTCAAGGACACTTAAGCAGGGCTGCTGCTTGTTTACAGGCCTTGAAATCAGCTCATTCTGTTGAATAACTCATCACGAGGCCACCTAGCTGTGCTACATGCACATTACATGCAATTAGCACTGAGCTTCTTTGGTGAGTGCATGATGTTACTTCTGTTTATTGGTTCCCAACTGGGTTTGATTTGGTAATGAAAGCCATAAACAGGTGTGATCAGGCTATAATCAGCTGTAGAGGAAGGCCTCTTTATTGAGCGCATGGCTGCAGGCTTCAAGGGGAATGACTAAGCGAGACTGCTGTGCTGTTTATGGATGAGGTAATGTGTATTTATATGAAGTTTAGGAGCTTCTTCTGAATACTAATGCACTAATGCCTGGTGTGTGTGCACATGTGTGAGTGGGTGCAGAAAGTCAGGGAAAAGGAATGTCGATGCAGTGGTATTAAATCTGTCAGAGGCGAACTGAGGAGGGTTGTAGAAATATGTCGGAGCGCTCAGTGTTCCCGTCTTTCATGCCTGTCCAATCCCTGTCAGGAAACAACGACTTGTCACCACTCTGTCGCCTCTGCTGTGTGCGAGAGCCGCTGAGTAATGAGCTTTGGAGTGGAGTGGTTGGTGGCCCGTAGAATTAAGCAGTCATAACTGACAGCGGCTCTTGTTGTAATATCCAAGAGAGATAGTCTTACATGGAGAAGAAAGGCCGTCAAAAGATTAAATGCAGCAGTGAGGCTACATTTTAATTAATTTTTTTTTATTCTAAGGCACTTTCTTAATAGGCTTAAGTTCTTTTTTGGTTCAGATTATAACAATAATTGCATGTTTTGGCTTCGGAAAAAATTTGCTTGGATTAATATTTATTTTGTTGTAAGTATATCTAATTTGTTATACAATTTTTCCAACCTTAAAAGTTAAAAATCTACCTTCTCTCTCAACAAAACTTCTGTGCAAAGCTGACTGGTGATTTTCAGCCATACAGGTTGAAAGCTCCAGGCCCAGCTCATAACTGGCAGCAGCTTTGGCTTTTAGCTTTAGATTTAGTGGTTTTGAAACATACTATAATATCTTCTCTGATGTTACAGTTTGGTTTTGCTCTGTGCTGGAGGTTTCAGGATTTCTTCTCCAGCTTTTGAAGTTATGATAACCTAATC
>JAOWBC010001052.1:20083145-20107743 GCA_028566105.1 Hypoplectrus providencianus | reverse complement strand
CTTCTCTTCTAAAGGTCTCAGTCCCCCTCGCTGAAGTCAGTCCGCCATTAAACAGTACATTTTTTTTATTTATTAACTCATGTTCCATTTTTCCTTTATTTAAATGTGTCTACAAGCCAGGGGATATCAAACTGTTTTGATAAGGTATCAAAAAAATGATAATATATTTCATAAATTCTTTATTTCTTAAGTGAGTACTTAAAGGTCACATTGAAGCATGTTTCATCAGATTTTTTTTTGTTTGTTTTAGGTGTAGGAACAAAAACAACTTGGTTAGGTTTAGAAAAAGACCTTGGTTTGGGTTAAAATAGGTACTTTGGTAATGTTAAGGGAGCTTAGTCATGATGGCAACACTAATAAAAATGTTGTGATAGTTAAGGAACAATCTTGGTGATACTTTGAGGGAAACATCCAGTGGTAACTCATGGTTGGTTTATTTGTTTAAAGAATGTCTGCCATTTGTCTCCACCTGTTCCTCTTTTCTCTCTAATCTGTCTCTGTAGGAATGTCTTCACAAATTCTTTCCCCACCTTTCTCCACTCTGTCTCTGCCTCACTCCATCACACCCCCTCCCTCGCCTTTCTTCACCTAGTTCTCTCTTTCGCTCTCCTTCATCAAGCATTCTCGCCTCGCCTTGTTCTCTGTCTCTATACACCTCAGAGTTTACAGATTAACGAGCTGTATTCCTATTTGAGGGCGGCAACTGTTGCTGAATGCCCATTGTATAAGTCAGAAGGGAACAATGTGGCATTAGCACCTCTTAGCATAAGTCTTGGTTTCCGCTTGGAGGTTTTTTTTTTCTTCTTATTTTAAGTTTAACCACAGGAATTCACAGGATCTTCTGTCGTTGCATAAATGTCAGGCAAAGCTAGGTGGTGTATGTGAGCAGCAGCTGGAGGGCCACTGCGAGGCAGACACAGGGGCTAATTCTCCAGATGCTGACCACTGTCTGCTCTAAACACAGAGCTGTCTGGCCAGCTGACTTTACGACTGAGACAGGGATTACAATGGATCAAAGAAAAAGGCGCAAATTCCCATTAATGACAACCTCCTAGCCATTTCACATATTTCTTTTCTTCTATTTATGTGTGCATGCATATATGTGTGTGCCAAGATATTATTTATTGCCGAGCTAATCAGCTGCTTTGAACTAAGCTATTTCCAGCTCCTGGCTGTGTACCTGTGCTCCGGTGCAGAGGTTCATGCAAGGACTTCCCAGATATTTTCAACGCGGAAATAATTCAGCGCTGCCCAATTGTGTTTTTAATAGCACCAGGGAGGAAAATGCTTGAGCCTTTGTTATAGCTTTAAATCCTTAAATCATGTGGTTGATTTGGATCATTAGTTAATGTCATGGACAAAATTGCCGTTTTTAATGAGCTACAGATGTTTAAGGAATCAGACTTGGATTATTTAAAGAGAGAGATAGGCGCAGAGAGAAAAAGCAGACTGCTCTGCAACCACACACACCTCAGCTACGGAGCTAGCCAAACACATAAACAGCTTCCATATGACATGGCAAACAGATCATCACATGCACAGGCCCACACACACACAGGCATGCACTCATCACTGAATTCAACCATGAAAAAACACTGTTTTAGAACTCATCACAAATACAGTACGATCTCGCTGAGACCTGTACTTTGCCTGTACTAAAAGGTTATGTAACATAAGGAGTTGGGCAGGATGCTGTTTTCATGCTTCTCCTGTTTGTAAGGATTTCAAATATTATTATATTATATTATTAACAGGACACAGACTTTCTTTTAAAGCCCTGTCCTTCTGCCAACATACATCTGGCAGGGCCATACTGCTCTAATCTGACTGAAACCATTCTGAAAACCAACTTCATAAAGTCCTGTGTCCCCCCCACCCCCCTTCAGCAGCTTTTTATTAGATTCTGGCGAAGGAGAAAAACTCCCACTCATGAAGTGAGAGGCTGTCCTGAGCAAAGACACAAGTTATTATTAATAGAGGATTTGCCTTTGTGTCGCCTGGGTATAAGAACGCCAGCTGTATTTTAGAACAACACTGTGACGCAAATCGTTAAATCCAAAGATAGTCCTCTATAATAAGGATTGCAGTTGTCACAACAGACTCAGAGACGGCCAGGATGACAGTGACTGCAGTGTGGGATACAAACTAATCCAGTAGCTATGTTTCTGACATGTCTGTGGAATTCAGGTGTTTTCCATGTAAGCTATATGTGGACAGAGATGCTGACCGGCTCTAAGATACAGGTCTGGTGCCACCATAATGTATCTTGTTACCTTTTCTGTGGTTAATGAGGGTCAGGCTGAGGCTGGCTGAGGTTTATAATAACAGCAACACGGCAGGGTTCATGTCAAAGGTGGAGCTGTGAAAGAAAAAATATACATCTGTTAGTGCATTCCATGACATTAGCTGTGAGGACTCTAAATCTTTAGGATATTTGTGTGAGCAAAGCACAAAACTAAAACCTCGAAGGTGAGACTGTCCTCAAACAATGACGTTCAAGTGACAGTGACCTCACAGCTGTGAGAGTTATGAGGGTTATGACGACAGCAAGGAACACAACAGGTGAGGTTGTTATAGTCGTCGTTGGAAGAGGAGAGGTCAACTAGATATTTACATTAACACTGGAGAACGATATCCACTTCCCGTTTCTATCGAACGGTCAAAATTATTTTGACCATGAACATTCCAAAACTTTAACCACATAATAATTAATGTGTCCATGGAGTCGAAGTTTCCTAAATATGTGTTTACTGAAATGACTTTCCAGCAAAAGATATAGACAAGGAAGGTTTTTTTCTTATTGGATGGTTTGTTGGGAACCCAAAACATCTTGGTTAGGTTTAGGAAAAATCATGACTTAGGTTAAAATAGGAACTAAAATAGGTTAAGTTTACAAGAGCCTCATCTCTTTGGTCACAGTAATAAACAAGTGGTTACGGTTTAGGAATGATCGTTATAATGCTTTGGAGAAAAACCCAAATGTTGTGGTTGGAAATGGGACTCAGGCAGCAGTGTACAAGTCGAATGTCTTTTGTGTTTGATTCTAGAGTTAGCCTGCATAGCAGAGGATACTCAAGATATCACAAAATTCATGTAGTCTGGCTTCAAGCAATGCACAATTTGTTTGTGGCTGAACCACCAGTGGTTTGAGCTAATCAGCGTCATGTGAAAAGCTGCTGGCAGCTACAGGCGTGGTACTGTGTGTGTGTGTGTGTGTGTGTGTGTGTGTGTGTGCGTGTGCATGTGATGATACAGGCTGCTCAAAGAACAATGCTGGCTCGATAAGAGATGAACATAGGACACTGCAAAAGCATCAGTTATATCAGAACTCTGGAGAGTTTCTTCATTGCACTGTCGGCTTTTCATGATGGAAAATATGTTGTTGCTGTCCTCCTGAGCTTGCCATCATATGATTTATTGATTTAAATGGCTTGAAATTACCATCAGATAAATAGTGATATATGCTTCACCCAATCACGCGACATGTTTATTTTTGTAAAACATTTAGGACATCAGGTTGCCTCCAGAATGCAAGGATGATGCATTTTGTGGGGCATTTGATGGTTTTATTACACTAGCTGGCAAAAGCATTAATTATAAAGAGATCTGTGTCAGCAAGCAGAAAAACCAAACCAACCCAGGACACATGAAAAAGGATAAACAATGTATACTGCACCAGTGAAGCTATTGAAGATGGATTTTGTTAGCAGCAAAAAGGAAATAATAAGTTCTAACCTTTGCTCCCTCTGGCTTGAAAAACGTGCTTGTTGATGAGGTAAATTTCCTCACATACCAGCTGTATGAAGCACTGCCCCAATAAAATCACCCAGCTTTTAAAATTCATAAAGCGTTAACATGCCACTCAAAAGCACAATAAGCTCTGTGAGCTCGTCACGGGAGCTGAGCCAGTTCACACTGACCACAACTGAGGTCACTACCCCGACATTTGCCATCTGCTGAAGCTAATCTGGGTTTCCTCTTTTAAACTCTCAGAAACTGTTAGTCACCTCATAAAACTCGAAGCATCGTTTTCTTTTTTGTTTTCATCGTTAAACATCTTGAAATGATAAACAGGAGCCAAAAGGCTGCGCTGTGAATTCCCTTTGTTTTGGTGTTAGCGAGGGTAAAACATTATGTAACAAGAGCAGGAAAACAGTTTCAGACTTTCTTGGAAGTAAATGGAGGCATCAGAGTTGGGAGGGTCGGATTAATTAGCCACAAGTTTGGAATTCAGTGTTAATTAAGTGAAACAAAAAGGCTTGTTTGTATCCCCTCACCACACGCTTTCCCTGAGAAGAGTTTCTAAAAGTTCTGAGAGTGAACATTACAGTGTCCTGATTGCAAACACAACAAAGACGTTCTGTTGAGTGGCAGACAAACTGTCTTTTCAAGCATAATCAGGGCAGACACAGGTTTCAGAAGACAATAGGAGAAAGGTGGAAAAACTATCGGATTTGATTTACTAAACTAAACCTGCAAGCAGAGCCACATCTGCCCTGCAGATCAGTGTGAAAGCATTTGCTTCTGTTTATCCAGCTATTCCAGTGTATCAGAGAGTCAAAGCCGATATGGAAACCTATCAATGGTTTTTAAAGCCAGGGGCATAAAAAAAACTAACACCACCAGGGTCAGCCGGCTGTCTGTGTTACCCTAAAACTTATGTAATATATTTTTGGACAGTGGATCTTTGTTCTGTTGAGCTGCTATCCGTCTTTGCTAAATCTATCAAAAGGGTTGAAAGAAATGTGCTGGCATGACAATAAAGACTTGAAGTGAGCCGTAAAAACCAGTGGGGACTGGGATCGATACTGGCCTCTGTGCTGGGAGGCTTTGCTCGTAAACTCAGCGGTGTCTCTCTGAAAGTGCTAAGTGCACACACACACACACACACACACACACACACACACACACACACACACACACACACACATATACACACACCTACAAACTGAGGCTGCAAAAGCTACTTTTTGTTTCTGTCACGGACCTTGACATTTATTTCTTTCCGTACAGCCCGAGTTAAACCTGGCGTTGAAATGTCAAGAAAACAACTGACGTTTTTGCAAACATAAAAAAACTGGTTCTGTAGGAAAAATGAATCATTAAACTTGCATGTTGCATGAGTTAAAGAGCCAAATTTACAATGAATACCAGGTTGAATATCTTTTTCCTCCTAATAGAGCATCATTTGCCCCCATCTGATCCTCACCATCGTGTTGTTGCGCATGCTAGCACATGCATGAAAGATTACCATGATGTGAGAATGACTGAGTGATACAGGCATGCTGTATGCGTGTGTATGGAATGCATATACATTACAATCATGTCATTAGGATCAAAGACGAAATCGGCACCAAATTGCTGCATTAAAGTCTGTGTTAGTGTGTGCTCTGCGAGAGGTGATGGAGCGAGTTAAAGTGAGTTTTCTGGCGCGGCCGCTGGTGAGCAGATGACTGCACGCCCTGATTTGTCACAGCTGGAGCTTGATTAGCATCCTCAGCAGCGGCTGCTTGTTGATGGATCAAGAGACTGGGGGAGTGGAGGAGGACAAGCAAGCGGGGGGAGGTGGGGGACATTAAGCTGAGGGATGGAAAGACATTTGACAAAGAGCCTGGGGAACATGATGGATGGAGAGCATGCTCCACAGTTTGAATTATAGAGTGAGGGTCTTAGAGAAGCAGCAATGAGAAAAATCTACAAAAAGAGACAGAAAAGCGCAGATAGACATGTAAGACTGATGAAAGCCTCCAAGGGAAACAATACAGAAAAAAATGGACAAAGAAGCCAACAATTTCCCGCTATTTCCTCCCAATTTAGATGCCCCAGACGCCTATAGTTATTGTTTCTGCACATGAAAAGGACATAAAGCCTGTAACTAAACGACTGAACCGAGTGGAAAATGGAGAGAATAAAAAATAAAGGGCAGAGGAAAAGCGTGTAATTAGAAGAGCCTTCTTGCCGTGAAGAAAAAGCAAAACATGCTCAAAGTGCTTAGTGTGAGTGTGCATGGTTGTGTGTGTGAGTGCAGAAAAACAGTGCAATAAAAGGTGTAAAGTTTTTAAGCACAGTACGGTCAGACAAAAAACTAACTTTTAGTCATTAAAAGTACACTCACATATGAAATATATATAACTGGCTGCATATATTACATTTGATCAACAGAGCTACATTTCTCAAAGTGTGGCATCTGAGGGAATAAATGAAATGTAGAATTGTAACTGTATGACTGTAGAGTATTTGCTTGTAGCTTTATATCCAATTTTTCTTTCTTTGCAGGACCTGTGAGGACCAGGAGCCAATCAGACAGGAGCAGAAGAGGGGCCCTAAACATGTTCACTGACACACAGACAACAGGTACTGAATCCATCAGCAGTGATATTCAGAGCTAGTTGTATGCCAAACTTTAGAGCTGAAGGGCAGGCGCTGAGGGAGAGTCCTGAGGCCAGTGAAAGATACACTGTCTCAGACGTGAGGGACAGACAAATACTGGACCTGGAAAAACCTGTAAAAACAATGGCGAGGTGGCTGTAGTGTGACTAGAGGACTTGTCCTAATTATCAACACAGTGAGCAGTTAGAGCAAACATTGAAGGCTGAAGAAAAGAGCTGCGATATTAGTCTGTGTCCACATTGTTACTCCATCAGCTCATCAGCCCACAAGTCCACTGGAGACCTTCATTTATTAGAGTCATGCATTACATTGTGAACTCAGTAAATAAATAATCAATTTGTTGCTGATGCATTCATTTGTTTTGAAATTCTTCATATCTCTCAGGAGGAAATGATCAGGTTTCAGAACACGCGGCAGACTAAAAATCTAGACAAAATGCCTCATCAGTCAGGCCAGGGGGCTTGGAAAGAACCTGGACAATGCAATGCTCCCAGGGGTGCATGAAGTCAGTTTCAAATGATGGTAGCAGACCTCCTCTTAAAGTTTGTAACCCATCCCTGCTGTTTTCCTCTCTTTTGCTTTTTCTTGGTTCTGACCCATGTCTCCCCTCCATGTAAGACCAGCTCCAATCCCCCCACCCCCCCATATTTCTCGTTCCTTAGATTTTTTTTTTCTTCTTTCTGACTTTTTTCCCCCATTCTAACCCTCCATTCCTTTGGTTTTCATCCATGTCTCCCCTCCATGTACCTCCAGGCGTGACAGAGTGGACGTCTTGGTTCAACATCGACCATCCTGGAGGAAATGGAGACTATGAGCGCCTGGAGGCGATTCGTTTCTATTACAGGGAGAGGGTTTGCGTGCGGCCAACTGCCATGGAGGCTCGAACTACAGACTGGGTGGCAGCGGCAGACACCGGGGAAGTGGTCCACTCCAGTCTGGAGAAGGGCTTCTGGTGCATCAACAGGGAACAGCCTCAAGGCCGCGTCTGCTCCAACTACCATGTCCGCTTCCAGTGTCCCCCAGGTAGCTCTGACTACAGCAGCTCTACGCTGTGCAAGCTGTCACTTTATAGTGTATGCACATGGATGCATGTAATCGCTGGCTAGAGGGAATATAAAGTTAAATAATGTGTTTGTTACTTCCTGTTCCTGGTGCTTGCCAATGCAACGTATAATGGCAACTTTCATAAACTGTTCTTCAATGTGTGTGTTTAGTGCAGAGCTACTGGACTGACTGGAGTGAGTGGGGTCCCTGTTCCACCACAGTGTGTAATGACGTAGGCATCCAGGTCCGCCAGAGAAAATGTGTGAACACCCAGCCTATGCCTCTGCTGTTGGTGCCAGCGTGCCAGGGGCACCACTCAGAAAGGAGGGAGTGCTCCAACCCTCCATGTACAGGTGAAAGCCTCTGCTTAACGTTTAAATCAGTACAGCTCAGATGTTTTAGCATAAGCTTTAGCTTTTGTTGGGATTCTGACATTGAAAATATCTTTGCTATTTTATGCGTATGGCTTCATGCAGTACCCTCCCACCCAAAACGAGGAGTTCAAGTAGTCTTTTAATTGCAGCCATTTAATCAGCTTTCTTATAGTTTTATGCCCACAATAAAGAGAATTTTCACCATTTAATAACTATTTCCTGTGTACAGTTATTTGAATGCCTGTGCACAAAGAGTTAACAAACTATAACTAGACCAGTCTGTATAAAATTTGAATGACAGAGTAAATATAAAGATGGTCAAAAATTGAACACTACCTTCATTCCTATCTCTGTATGATCAGCCAAGTGGAGTCCATGGGGTCGGTGGGGGACCTGCTCCGTGACTTGTGGTGGAGGTCGCAGGATTAGGAGGAGGACTTGTGCAAGAACTTCGTTGACAGTTCAGTGTAATGGACGGCCTGTTGAAATACAGAAGTGTGGAAAGAGACCATGCCCAGGTACGCTGCGTCTGAAAACATATTTCTTTGTATTAATGTGTTTTTCCTTCTGTGTTCACAAAGCATCTTCTTTTTCCAAAACAGCCAAATGTCAGCTTGCATGCACTGAAGGCCACCCCAATGAGGACTGCAGCCGGTGTACGTGTGACGGCCACGTGCTGCAGGGAGAAGTCCACAGTGTGACCGGTGTTCCTGTGGCAGGAGCATGGGTAGCATTAGCCAGCGAGCCCAAGTTGATCCGTGCCCGATCAGATGCCAAAGGTCATTTCAGAATCGTGGGAATCTGCTCCTCCAGCTCGACGTTGATCTCCATCAGGAAAGAGAAGTTTGCTCCAATAACTGTCCCCACCTCCAGTAACACCACAGGGTTTTCCTGGGTACAGGCTGTCCTCAAGTCAGCAGGTGAGTGCTAACAAAACATATTTTTACCATAAAACATAATACAACAACATAACAAAACAGCTTAAAAATAATAATAATAATTTCGGTTATCATATCTGGTATCATTCAGTATTAATCACAGATATTGCTGTTTGTTTCTTAAATAAGATATTTTCATTTTCAAGTAAGAGTTTCCTGATTCTCATGAATCATTCCACAGATCCAGTAAATCCTCCAATCATATTCTCAGACTGTAGACAACAGGAAATTGACAAAGCTACAACACAAACAGTCTGGCCTACTGAAAGACTTCCTGTGGTGCACTTAACTTGCTTGGTTGCATGGAGACCAAATAAAAATAGGCCTGTGCTGCTTTGAAAGAGTAATCCCCTCGACAATCATTTTTCATATGCACAGGGACCAATATGAGAGTAAAATGTAACGTTTGACTGAGTTTTATGAGGTCTCAAAACTCTGTGGCACCATTCACAAAAGTCAAATTAAGGTCTTATGGGTTTGCTCTTTTCCGTTTTCCACAGAAAAGCCGTACATTGTGAAGCACCCAGAGGACAAAGTGCGCTTTGAGGGAGGACGTGTGATGTTGTGCTGCAAGGCAACGGGATCACCAACACCTGACAAATACTACTGGTGAGAGGAGTACAAACGCTGAAGCATTATTAATCACAGGCACAGCAGGAAACAGAGTGATTACTTTTACACGTTTGGTAATTTAGAAAAATTTTTGAAGGTCCCTGGAAGTCAATTTTCTGTTTTTCATTTATAAAAAGTAGCATTAATTGGTTACATAACATGTTAAAATGACCTTAAGAAAAATGCCTCTACTGCAGCTATATGTTAAGTTAATCAATAAGGAGCTTACTCCCCTCTGCTGTTAGGTGCTGGGCAGGTTCCTCGCAGCCTTTCTGTCTGAAACATCTGTCTGCTACAGCTCAAAGACAACGCTGATGAGAGCAATGAGATTGAATCAAAACAAATTAAACTGTTGGCTTAAAACCAAAACAACAAGCTGAAAAATGTTAATAAAGCTGAGGGGAACTCCAGTTGGGTCAATGGGTTCACCACTTCAATAAACGTCTTTAGTATTACACAGTTGATTTGATTTGGTCCACTGTTACTTTATTTTTACTTTATTTTATTTATCAGAGCTCACTTCAAACTCTTCAAGTGATAAGTGGCACCAACAACAACACTTGACATACTTTTTTAATCCTTTCCATACTAAATATAGTGTCATATCACTACCAGCAATTCAAATAACTTATTAAATGGCAATCATTACTATTTTCTATTGTTTAGGTACCACAATGGGACTCTGCTGGACAGGAAGGTGTTTAAGTATGAAGAGGACCTTGTACTTCAGGGCCTGAAGCCAGAGCAGTCAGGACAGTACTACTGTAAGACCAGCAGCCCTGCAGGCAGCATCAAGTCCTCTCCAGCCCTCCTCACTGTGATTGGTATGTACAATATAGTCTTGGATATCTTACTGGAAGCAACTCTGTCTCAGCATCACTGTAGATTTGAGTTTTTTTCCCCACTTTTGCATAAAACCATAGTTAAAGTGAGACCTTTTTCATTCCACCATTATCAAATACTGACCCCCAGTGTGTGATACCGTTGGTGTTTGTATGAGATGCACCAGGCTTTTTAACTAAATCTATATATACCCTTCCACGTTCTACAAAGAGCAGGAAAGTCTGTGTTGGAAGGAGGTTGGGGTGGATTGATGGGTCGGGCAAACACATGATCTCCAGAAATGCTGTTTGTGTCCTATACACAACCAAAACTCAACATTGACTAAAGTATGTTGACAAACTAATGTCAGCTACGCAATTTAATTTCTGTACATTTTAACCCAAATAACAACTGTAAACACCAATTACTGCATTGTTTTTATTGGCAATGCTAACCAAATGTACCACATTTAAAACTGTGAGCATTAAAGTTAAGTCCATTTAAAAGTGCAAGGAATTCTTAATGTGGTGATTCTAACCACATTAATCTGCTGCATGGATTACATGTATTAATGCTAGTAAATGTTCATAAATTGTGGGGGGAAAAATATTTATTTTGCATTTGTTCTAAGTTTGTTCTCACAGTCTAAAGGATACAAAAGCTCCCTTCTAGTCTGTGATGTAATGTGAACTATAATTCATCAGCATCATCAGCCTGCAGAGAAAATAATTTACGACGATGATAGCAATGCACAGGGATTATAGCTCAGGATGGCTGCTATCCCAGCACATTTGACAATGACGTGTTTAGTCAAACTCTCTACTCAGATTCAAGTAAAACCACTGACAAAAAGAAAACAACCACAATTTATTTTACGGGATAAAGAGCAGCTGCCTCGGAGCTTGAATACACACTTTAAGAGGAATGTCAATGCTAAGCTCTAACTAAGTCATCCGTGAGCCATGTTTATGCATAAAGAGAATTCAAACAAAACCACAGTGTCCTACAACTGAGAGAGAGGGAAAAGTCAGTTAATAGACCGTCACTGGAAAAAAAAACATTACAGGCAAGGAAAATAGGAAAATAAAAATATCAGAGCTCGCACAATCTGGCTGCGTTTGAAGCAGTACTTTTTTATTATGTTGACATTGGTTGAAGCTACAGCTTCCTAAACTGGATGCTTTATTGTGTGAGATGGCTCTGGACACTGTAAAACCACAAACCCAATTTCTCAAAAACACTCGGTGTTGAAGTGAAATCCAACATTGACAATAAAGTTGTCAATATAAATCCTTTTCTCTCTGAGTGAGATAAATATGCTTTTTTACATCTGCATGGGAGAGCTAAACATTGCCTTTATCCTTCATATGCTTGTTAGCTACGACACAGATTAATGAGCATTTTCATGGAAGAGTGCTAAAGAAATCTATCCCAAGCCACACACAAATCCCTGCAGTCCAAAAGGCATTGTGGCAGGAGCTGCTGTATGTTTGCAGAACAACACCTGCGCCTCAGAGCAGAATGAACTCTTACTGTAACACGGCACAGTTTTTACTCACATTTCACATTATGTAGAAGTTCAGTTTGATCTCAACCACAGTCCATACAGGTGACTACAGTTATAATTCATCATCCATGAAAACTCAAAGCCCTGGTAATGGTATTTCATGTGTATCGCACTGCTCCATGTGTCTGCAATTACCAGCTTACTTGAGAGATTGGGAGCTTAACAAGGATACTTGACTATAAGCTCAACCATGATATCATGCCCATCGATTATCCTGCCAATGTGTGGGTGAACAATATTTCTTTCATTCCAACTCCCATCTGGATAGTTGGTAAATAATGTTCTCTTCAACTTCATGTCTAATTACCCTTTCATGCACATTTCACCGTCCAACTTGGCCACTCATAGGTACTTTCGGGCCATGCAGACATTGTGTGTGCGTATGAATAAATTAAGTGTATCCATGAGTAAGAAGGGAAGGCAGAAATAATATCTTTTAAATCTTGAATTGGCAAGATCCAGTTTATTCATTATACACTTGTACCATTCCACTCATGCAGTGATATGCAATTAGCCGGTACCCAACAATTATATAATTAAATTCTAACAGATTTGACAGGCTTTCAAGATGTTAGAGAGAGTAAAACTTCAGCAGCTACGTTCTCCACATTGCAAGTCTGTGTTCATTTTTGCTCTTAAAAAAAAACCTTTCATGTTTTATGCATATCAGATGACTAATTTATCTTTTATACGTGCTGTTTCAACACCAGCCTAACGTAATTTATTGTCTTATTCACAGCGAAAGGAAAGCCAGCATGCAATTCCACCCCTGAGGCGCACCTCATCAGACTGCCTATGGACTGTGTTCAACCTGGGACTGACTCCATGCACTACAACGCTGGCCGCTGCCCACACAACAAATGTGCTGGCTCCCTTGACTTTGATATGCGTTGCAGTGATGGAGCTGGATTTTGCTGCGGGATCCAAAGTATGGAAAATCGAATCATTGACTGTGGGAGCTACAGCCTTCCTATAAGGGCTGTAACACACTGTGGCTGCCAAAAGTGTTTGCAGCCGACTGTACTGGTTCGTGGCCGAGTGTCCACAGCTGACAATGATGAGCCTCTGCGATTTGGGCACATTTACATTGGTAAAGAAAGGGTGGGCACCACTGGATTCCAAGGAGGTTTCACACTGCAGGTTCCTCCTGATACTCAGAGATTAGTGGTAAATTTTGTTGACCCCACACAGAAGTTTCTTGACACTCCTAAGGTGTTCATCCTTGATAAGAAAGGTGGCTCAATCTACCATAATGTGAAAGTGATGAGAAAGCAGACACCAATTGATATCAATGCAGGAGAGACCAATTCAATTAACCTTGGGGAAATTGTAGGAGAAGACCCCATTGGTCAGTTGGTTATTCCTCCCAACTCCTTCCACAAGGACAGTGGAGAAATCTACGAGGGAACTGTGAAAGCCAGTGTCACCTTTATTGACCCAAGAAATATCACCACAGCTGCTGCAGCCCCTGGCGATCTCAACTTTGTGGATGATGAAGGTGACATGCTCCCTTTGAGGACCTATGGCATGTTCTCTGTGGACTTCAGAGACGAAACCAACAAAGAGGTACTTGGAGCTGGAGCTGTTCAAGTCCTTCTTGACACACAGCATGTCAAAATGCAAGAGCACATTCCCAAAATGAAGCTGTGGTCTTTAAACCCAGATACAGGTGTCTGGGAAGAGGAGACCGACTTCTCCTACACCACAACAACTACAGGTGGACATGGACGGAGCAAACGAGAGGATCGCACATTCCTCATAGGCAACATGGAGATCAGAGAACGTAGGCTCTTCAATTTAGATGTGCCTGAAAACAGACGCTGCTATGTCAAAGTCCGAGCGTACATGAGTGACAAGTTCCTACCTAGTGAGCAGCTGGAGGGTGTCGTGATCAGCTTGATAAACCTGGAACCCAAACCTGGTTATTCCGCTAATCCCAGGGCATGGGGACGCTTTGACAGTGTCATAACTGGATCCAACGGGGCCTGTTTACCAGCCTTCTGTGATGCCCAAAGGCCCGATGCTTACACGGCTTATGTCACAGCAATGATAGGTGGGGAAGAACTGGAGGCAGCTCCATCAGCTCCCAAGATGAATCCCAACATCATTGGAGTGTCTCAGCCATATCTGAATAAAATAGACTACCAGCGCACAGATCATGAAGATCCAGCTCTTAAGAAAACAGCCTTCAAAATCAACTTGCCAAAGCCAAACCAAAATAATCTTGATGAGACCAATGGGCCAATTTATCCATACCGAAATTTAATAGGTTGTGAAAATGCCCCTATTGATGCAAATCATTTCAGATTCTTTAGAGTAGAAAAGGACAAATATGAATACAATGTTGTTCCCTTTGAAGAGAATGATTTGACAACCTGGACAGGAGACTACCTCTCCTGGTGGCCTAACCCCCAGGAGTTCAGAGCATGCTTCATTAAGGTGAAGATCCATGGACAAAAGGAAGTGATGGTCAGATCAAGGAATCTGGGAGGAACACACAGACAAACAAAAGGCAAACTTTATGGCATAAGAGACATTCGCAGCACGCGTGACATGCGAGAGGCCAACACCTCAGCAGCTTGCGTAGAGTTCAAATGCAGCGGCATGTTGTTTGATCAAGCTGAGGTGGATAGATCCTTCATATCAATCCTTCCACAAGGTAATTGTCGCAGATCTGGCACCAACAGTCTCCTACAAGAGTATCTCATCAAACATCCACCAGTCGTTCAAAACAACGAGTCTCATGCATTTAACATGCTAGCCCCCTTTGATCCTTTGGGACACAACTATGGTATCTACACAGTCACAGACCAGAATCCTAGGGTGGCCAAGGAGATTGCCATAGGCCGCTGCTTTGATGGCACCTCAGATGGTTTCTCCAGAGAGATGAAGTCAGATGCTGGAGTGGCACTGACCTTCACTTGCCCAGAGAGGAAAATTAACAGAGAAAGTCTTTTCCAACGCCTGCAGACCAACCCGGGTCAGACACTGGCTCAGATGGCAAGGGACATGAGGGAGTCAGAGGGTATGCAGGTGCAGAGATTATCCTCCCAGGTGGTGGCCTTTCCTTCAGAGCAGCAGGGCAGGACCCAGAGTCGCAGAGTCACTTCTACAACCAGGAGAAGAGTTTCCACACGCACACAGCAACGCCAGTAGATGTTCCAAGGATGGTAGGTTCAGATATGATAATTTAAGGTGTTTTGACCTTGACAGATATGATATAAATGTAATTTCTTCTCATTTCTAGGATTTCTGTCAAGACTGATACAATGTCATCAAATCGGGGAAGTTAAAATTGCCCATCTGTTGACGAGTATCAACTCCCTCTTGACTATGAAAGCCAAGAAAACCAAAACAAATCAAGACAGAGAACAATACAGCAAAATCAATGAGAGTGAATGAAGATATTCATTGAGTTACTGGTATACTTACTTGAACGGTTTGGTACTGTATATTAATTTCTTCTTTCCCTCCTAAAAGACATCAATCATCTGACTTTTTTTAAGCAGTGACAAACATTAGCTAAATAAGTTTCCTTATAATTTAAGTATAAATAGACTAATTAACATTTGCAAATTTTACTTTTTATAGTTTTGTGGCATTCCACTCTTGCCAAGGTGTTTTTAATTTTTGCTGACATCTTTCAACGCTGGAGTTGAAACCAAACCTTAAAAAACATGTAAATATTACGCCAGGCCCCAAACACTTCATAATTGGCCATTGCTTTCCACTGAACTTCCCTTTAAGATCATAAAGAAACCGACGCAAGGTCCTTGTTGTCTGCGGCAGACACTGAGTCATTTTCCTGCAAACTGGGAAACTCTCTCCACCAAGAGAAAGCAAAAGAGACGCGTGCAGCAGGGTGAGGCCTGCCACCCAGGGAACAGAGGATGTTTTCAGTCATGCTACTTAATGTTTTTCATTAGCATGCTTTATTGCCAACTGTGATTCAGCCAAACGTCCCTTCACACCTACTTAGAATGTGCAAAACCAAGACCATCGCCAAGACAAGCATGGATCTCACTAGTGGTAGGCAGTCTGAAATGAGGATGGTTGATTGAAAGGCATGACATAATTTCTTTTTGTCCCTCTGCACATTCCAAATAAGCATCACTAAAGGAAATGTTACTTTAACAAATATTCCTTAAAATCTCACCATTACAGAGACCTATTCAAGATCTATGTTGACTATTTTTTGTTTTTGTTTTTGGGTAATGTGCTTGTGAGCTGCCTTTGTATCTTGAAGTGCAATAACTATGTAATTTAACTTAAGAACTTTAGGATCAGCATGTAACAAACTATTACAGTACATAAAAGTGCTGCTGGTGAATACAGCAATAATTCCTTTAGTACGTGTGGCAGATAGTGTGGTTCAAGTGTGGGCACGAGTGCTTGAATAGGACTCATTTGAAGCAAATAATTAAACCGCAATGTAATCATTCCTCATCTTGGAGCTGTGTACAATCTATTAACCTTTTCATACATTGCTGCATGAATCAGCTGATATTACAAAGTGTAAACCACAGATATAATTTCACCTTCACAGAGCAATCTTGTCGTTGTGACTCTCAGCAGTGACTTCTCTTCGCTAACAAACTGACTCTATGATTCTTACAGGAGTGATAATTAAAATGTGACACAGATTTATTCCCCATGTTTTCAGATAAGTACATTTAAGTCACACACATTGCTTAAGATATTGAGGGAGAATATATGAATTATCAAATGTTATGCAAATATCATTTGAGTTTGGTGAAAGGAAGAAACTTCCCTCAGAGATAAAAGCACCAGACTTGTTTATCTGCAAAATGGAACCCATGGGAAAAGCTTTTCAAGCTGAACTAATCCAAATCCATATACGGGGGGGCAATGGTCCATTGAGAAACCAGGAGAGGCTGACAATCAAATCTAAGCCTGGTGTTAATTAGAAAATAAATTACATATTCTCTTGAGAACTATTAAAACAGTTTGACCCTGACTTTCACAAACAGCCAAATAAGTTGTTTTTCAGAGTACAGATGAGGCAGTTAAGTAATTAGCAATAAACAGGGACCAAGTGGATTATGAACACACATATTTATGATTAAAATGGCATCCAGCCGACCATACAGGTAATTTTTGTTAAGCCTAATTACATTTTTATTCCTAATGTGCAACAGTTGCATGTATAAATAAAAGCCATAATTGGAAGCCTACTTGTACTTGACCCCAGGTCGAATAAACAATCCTATGAGCATTAGACTCCAGAAAACAATCATAAACAGAGTAATATAGTGTAACAACACAGGGTACCTTCATCATTATCATTGGCCTCTCTAATCACAGGCCTGCAGGCCTCCAGGACTCCACAGTTCAGATCTCCAGATGAAAACAAACATCTCTCCAGAGCATCCACCCTGTAAAAAAAGATGATGATTGAATCCAGGTGTGCGAAGAGATAAGTCCAATAAAAATGCAAGCAAAAAAGTTGTGTGAGGTCAGCTGAGGAGGCCCAACAGCTGTAGAGCAACTGGAGGAAATGTTAGACCAAAGACATCAAGAGAGCAGCAAGATTATCTTGTGATGGATTTAATCATTTTTGGGGAACTGTTGGTAAAGAAAGAAAGGAAGGGGAAAATATTAGTGGTCTGTCTTTGGCCTCACAGTCAATCACTTAAGGAATCTTGGGCTTCGAAAGTGGTTGCACATGGAAGAATGCAGGTTTTTTGAGGAGAAAGCTTTGACAGGAGAATTGGCTTATTCATGAGGAGAACTTATCAGGGGAGTTTGAAGGACAAGGTAACAATAATAGGCTGAGTAAACGTAAGGCTTTGCATGGGAAAGTAAGCCGGGCTCTTCAAACAGTTACTTTGTCTACTGGGGAAGTTCAAAGCAGATTAAAGAACCTCTGCCATGTTTGGTTAATGACTTCAGATAAAGTTTCCAAAGTCTTTAAAGTTAAATAAAGGGAGTTTAAGCTCGAGTCTAACAGAGAAAATGCTTGTACTGAAAGAATATGTTTATCTCACTGACTTGGCAGAAGAGGTAGCAACCATTTCATTTTACAGGGATTCATCCAGTGTTGGCAAGGCTGAATGAGCTTTTTTTAAACTTGTGAAACACCTTTATAGTTATAGTTTTAACAATTTAGTAAATGATTAATTCACATTCTTGAAGAGAGTTGAACTAGAATCTATAGCACTCTCATTTCAACATTACAGCTTGCATCCTGTTGGCTTAGCTTAGCATGCATGCTACAAGGGAACAGGAGAAATGGTAAGCCATGTTGTCCTGGAAACCCTACTGGTTGTATGGCAATTTAAAAGTGATATGGAGATTTTTCAACCTTTGGAAAGAGCCATGCTTGCAGGTTGTTTTTCAGCTGTCTTAATATGAAGCTAAGCTAACTGGCTGCCTGCTGTAGCTTCATATTTACCGTACAGACACCAAGAACTGGTATCAATTTTCTCATTTAACTCTTGGCAAGAAAACCATTGAGTATGTTTCCCAAAATGTCCAGCTATTCCTTTAATGAATACAGTATACGATTGTTACAGATGTAGCTGTACTGAAGTCTTGCATGCTTGACAAATGGGTGTTTTCATACCCTTAGACTTACTGACTAAACTTGGGCTGTTTTTTGTAACAATAAAAATCTAAAAAGAAAAAAAAAGGAATCTGATGAAAGTAACTGCTTTCGAAATATTCTACTAGAATATTTGCCTCTCAGAAACCACTGAGAATTTATCAGTAACTTAAGCATGAATCGATTCATCCTATTCTCTTCTGTACAGTCCAGCTGGTCTGAAGGAGATCATAATTTATTCAGGAGGTCATCCTTGTACTTTTCCAGCACTTTCTGGAGTTTGGGAAGAGAATTGTATATTTGTGCTCCTGATAATACTCTTTAAGCGCTTTACTATTGCATGGTGATGCCATTCTAATTTCTCTCTGAGTTAAGTTTTTTATGTGTAAATTGTGTATTGTATGAAATCTATTAATGTACGACCAAGAAACTGTAAATAAATGATTTTGTGTAAACCCTTGAAATGTTTGATATGCATTAAACACATATTTTGAGATGTTTTATGATGATTTTTTTAAAGTTCTGGAGATAAGAAAAAAGAAAACATTTGCAGTGTTACTAACATATTATAATTTAATTTGTGAATCAAACAATACATATAAATGTTCCTCTTTGCATAAGACAATAAATACAATTTCCAAGAAAACAAAACAGCAGCAGCTTACAGTACAAGAGATAGGTAGCTGAAATTAAATGTGCTTGTAGTGTATAACGTCATTTTAAATATATAAGCAAATAAATAATTCACATAACATGAACAAAATGCATTAAAATAAGAGGTGCATATAAAAAAACATTAACATAACACAGCCATGACTTTAATGCCGGTGTTCCCAGTGAGGTGCACAGGATGTAATGCCAGAGGTAAAAATCTAAGAATCCGTTCTTGCCCTGCAAAACCCTGAACAATGTTTAGTCACAAAATAGCTGCATCTCCATTGTGTCAGCCCATTACCCTACAGGTGATGAGTTATAATGCACACAGGAAAACCTCTGGTGCACACAACAGAGATTTTAGCTTGTGGAATTATTATTGTAATAAAGTTGCACAGCAGGGAGGAAAATGAGAGTGTCGAGCCACGCTGTTACTGACACCTTCATGACTGGGCTCTGTGCCTCTGCCAGAAAATGGAGCCGACAGAAACCATAGTGAGTGACTGCTCTCACCATGAAGGAATAAAGAAAACACACGCACATCAGTGCACACACACAGAACTAGAAAAACACATTTTTCTTGAGTCAATGGTGCATTTCAGGTCGTGAACCTTCTCCGGCGCCTTACTAACCGTTTCTTTTAAGTCCCATTGCGTCAGTAACAGACAAACCTGTCTTTGCACAGGCCAGGAACGGAGGGAAATGCTGATGGAGACGTCTTAACACTGGGACGGCCACCAATCGTAATTGCAGTGCCCTTCATGTGTGTTCTATTAGCTGGAACTGGATTTGGGTTAAAGAACTGTCCAGAAATACAATTTCTAAAAGGGAGTTTCTGTTGTGTGACATCATTGGAATAAATGTCTAAATTTATCCAAAGGCCACAACTCAGCAAGTATGACTGCTCCTCTGTAAGTTAAAGAGTCTGAGACCTCGTCTATTGAAACCATGGAGGAGGATTATTGGTAGTAGTGGTGGTTCACTGCTAAAAGAAACTGTCATTAGTCTTCCAGTGGAAACTTAATACTTGATGTAAACCTGTATTATAGAGACAACTGGCCGTCAGTTAGAACCTAAACATTAAAAACATACTATATATTACAGTTGGTATGTTTCTGCCAAAGATTGTGATGTCAGAAAAAAAAAGGATATCACTCATCTACGCTGTTCATTGTCTGCATTTGTCCAGTATTTTATAAATTCAGTTATGACCAATTAAAATGTTCATATCAATAATTTACTTTGGAATATTGAACACAGTTCATAATCAAAAAACGAACCAGTTCATGTGCATTTCTTTAATTTCTTTTAAATTATTCAACTCAATTGGTCATTTATAATTCATTGCAGATGTGGCTGACATGAACTGCATTTTGAGACAGGCAGGAAGAGTTTAGCTCACAATGTAACTTGTAGTTGGTTTTTTTTTCCATTTAAGAAACATCAGTTTATAAAACTTTAAATTATTTAAACTATCTGGCTTCAACAGTACTGGTGTTCAGACGAGAGACCATGTTAAATGGTGACGTTCAACCAAATGCATCCATAGTTGCTCTCAGTAACTTACTCAGTAATGCAGGCGTAGATAAGAATGTTGCATATTTCCTAGTGTCTGGTGTGTTATCATGGTCAGCAGTGAGCTTGCAGCTCTAAATGTTCAGTGTCTGAGATGAGTCTCAACCTGGAATGGCAGCAAGAAAAACTCTAAAAACAATTTCATGATATCATGTCCTGTTCAGACAATCCTCTTGATATCATCCTGAGTTCACAGCAATCAGACTAGAAACGGTCTGTGAAAATGACAGATAAGGCTTAGGAATGTTTCAGATGGCTTGGGTTTGTGGAACAAGACTTAAAAATAGACTTCTCCAGCGGTCTCACGAAGGGCCGGAGGACAAGACAGTCATGTTGAAGTTGTTCGACTCTTGTGATCTGCAGGAAAAGGCTCCAAGGAGAGACAGCTGGCATGTTTCACGTACACGTTCCCATCTTCCAGCTTGACTTCATACACTTGTTGCTGTACAAGTCAAAACAAAGGAAACAAAGACTTCAGAGCTGGAAGAAACACTGTGCTGGGCTACTGTGGGGCTCACACAGCACCTTAATGTGCCAAAATACAAGAAAGCTCACAGAGTATTTAATGTCACTTTTAAAAAATTTTACATGCTGCAAATTCTCCTGTGAAAACACCACTCGCAAAACACCAGAAAATTTGTTTTTACATTCCTTCTACTGCTTGATAGTTGACATCACAGTGATGAACAAGAGGAACAGCAATTTACAAAAATGATTAATGGAAAAGAAGACAAGATGTTTACGGAAAGTGAAGTGCTTGTTTGGACTTGTCATTGCATGCAAACAACCGAACAGGGGGAAGAAAATATGTTTGACAGAACAAAGGGGAAACATAATCTTAACTCTGACTCATGAGCTCTGATTTTTCATGCCGTGTCAATCAGTAAAAATTCCTAGATCTAATACAACTGAATGATTTGTCTACATACTGCTGCACATAATTCACATCAGTTCCCAGGTGCGGCCAACAATTGCTGCTGGGGATACAATGATGTTTTCATATGATTTCTTGGAGATTTAGCACATCTAAGTATTTGCTGATAAAATCCTGGTTATCATATGTGGTGTAATTATTATTTTTATATATTTCATTTTATGATTATCATTATGTATGTGTATACTGAGTTGATATTCACTGTTTGGAAGAAAATAATACTACAATTAATAACATATTTTACCACTGACCTGTAAGGAGGTCCCGGACTTCCCAGTTCTGAGGTCAAAGTCATAGTCATGCCAGGGACAGAAGACCTGCAGGACCCCATCAGCCTCCTCAATGTCCCCCTCGCATAGAGGACCGCCTGGGAGACACAGGAAATGGTTAATCACACAAAAACAAATACCTTTTTCTGTCTAACTTCTAGGAAAATGTGATTGTGGGGCTTGCATGACACCAGTGTGGAAGTGATAGCTGTGTGACAGCAGGGGGCTGTCAGACATGGAGCTTTCAGTAGCTGCTAACGGAGAAAAAACATCTCATAGCTTATTTTGCTATGGCTAAAACCTGACCCTTTACATTACATCCTCCATGCAACAAAGAACACCTTCCTTTATGTTTCGAAATACGGGATGCATTGTGCTTTATTCTGCTTTTAGAGACAGCTAACGGGTTAAGATCCGCGTTTGCTACGTTGGTGCTTTACCTGAATGCGAACAGCGAGCATCCATGGCGAAAAACTCCCCCTTCACGTAGAAGAGGCACACATCAGAGTCGTAGCCGAGGGAGGAGTACATGAGCCGGCAGCGCTTCTTGGAGAGCGCCGCGGCCGGGCCTATGAGCCTCCACGAAACGCCCTCGGTGCTCCCCTCCTCATCTCCCGAGCCAGAAGCCATAAAGAACGGCGAAATGAACTGGTTTTGTAATTTGCGCTACTACAGACCTGCTTTTTTCCGCCGGTGCAAATCCATTTGGCAGTTCGCTCGGTGAAAATGTTCCATATTAACCTTAACCACCGGGCCGAGTGCTACGACGGTCAGTCGTGCAGACCGAGCTGCCTCCATCCGGGCAGCAGGCTGCCAGCGAGCCGTGACACCGTCACACCGAGGCACGCTGTGCGCCGGAGCACAGCTGCTCTTTATCTAAGCTACATGCGAACTGATATTACAGGAGAGGTACCACTAAGTCCCCTGCAAACCCTCAGATTTACTGTTCTTTTGGTTTATCAGTTTCACTTATACAGCTGTTCTAGGAAAATGAAGCAGCAGCCAGAACAAGCTTGCAAAAACGGGCCTTAATGTGCTTAAAGACTATCATATAAATATGTTTCATTAAGACAAACCTTTCCTGTTTTGTTTCAACAATGAAACTCTGCATATATATCATTGCCTAGGCCTTCTTGGTGGCCTTTTGACTTTATTCAGAAGACTTTAATACAAAGAGTGCTGGATGTTTTCCCATTGTGGTAAATGTGGAACATTAATTTTTATGTACCGTGCAAATAGTTCAAAACCACTTCGTAATCATTAGTTATAAAGCCTGTTATTGTTCTTTAATGGCAGACTGCATAGTGCACGGTGCTCCAGACAGTTATTTGGCTGATTACTTCAGGTTTAGCTTTCCATGTTGCAGGTTCTTCAGATTATTATGAGTGGAGTGTCGCTGCCAGGAGTTTATTTGTTGAGCTTACATGTTACATACTGTGTAATGTCGTCACTCGCTGCAAAATATAAAATGAAACCAATCAGTAAATCAGTCTAAGTCTCCAGTGCTTTATCAAAAAGAAGTCGACAGAGCAGTTTAAAAAGCAACCTAAGAAAGTAAATCTAATCAGGATCTCCAACTTCTCGCCTGTCAGTTTAACCTCAATGAGACCTTTAATGTTTCTGAACAAGTCAGCCATCTGTCTATGATCAAAGAAGATGAATGACTCATAATTACCACGAGTGTATGAATCTGACCTTTCCATTAGCACTGAAGTTGAGATTTTTGCCACCTACAAATTTATCCAACTGGCAAATTGCAAAAAACAAAGATACACAAATGATGATCTGCATTTCCTCAGCTTTTATTCACTTTGTCTCCATCGCTTCATTGTGCCAGTAATAATGCTGCTGGCAGTTTAACTTAGAAGTAATGTGAGTTACTGTCTAGACTGGAGTGATGCATAACAGAGGCCACTTGTTCTGGTTCCTGACTTTGAGAAATTGACTCATGTAAGGCTGCGGCGTGAGCGCAGAGGAGAGCCGTGAAAACGTGTCATGGGCAGGCAGGAAGAATGTGGACTGCGTCTTGTCAGAAGTTGGATCTCAGCGAGAGCAAATGTGAAGTAAAATCACTGAAGAATAAGAAGGGCCAGTGTAAAGAAACCTGAGCTACGTGACCAAATTCTCTAATATGTTGTGCTCTAGGCTAACAGAATTAGAAAACTGACTAAAAAGGTTATCATCAGTATTACTCATTCTACATGTCTCCATTACTTTGTTGGCTCTCATACTGACGTTGCTACCTGGCCAGTCAAGGAGTTAAGTGTTACGCTACAGGGATAAACGACTCTACATGCCAAGAATAACTAACTGAAATCTAAATGTAATGGACTAATGTGTCTTGTGATGTTTTGACAATCTCAAAACCCATCAGGAAAACAAATTTAGCCTCTGGGGGTGTCTGTCAGTTTTTTGTGTGTTCCAGCATTGCCAGTGGATAACAGATATGACGCCAAGATATCCTTTTCCATGCAACAGCCATTGTTTACAGTCTGGTTTGCAACATGAGACATGAGAATGGAGACAATAACTATAACTGGATTGTTTCACAAGTAGCCAGGGATTGCAAGATTGCATTTGGTCCAGTGGCTATCGTCTCTTTTGCTCTCCACAGGGACTCTTTATCTGCATGCAACCAAAGCCCCAACCCCCTGGTTAGAGCAGTGATGCAAACCCAGAGGAGCCTTGAGCCTGCAGGGGTCGCAATCAATATAAAATGAGACTTTTTCTCACTTGATTTATTACCTCAGGGAAAGGTTATACATCTTGTTTGTCTCAATCGCTATAGTTTCAGGTCTTCTCCAATACAGTAATATGTTAATTATGTAAATAATGGTAAGATTTAGAAGAACAT
>JAOWBC010001052.1:20069133-20080625 GCA_028566105.1 Hypoplectrus providencianus | reverse complement strand
CAGCACTCCAAACACACAATAACTAAAGTTACACATGCTAAATGGATTAAAAATGACTTTAAGTAAAGAAATACTTGAGATTATGGTTACATATGTATAATATGTGCTGTTACTTTAAAGTGGCTATTGCATCTGTCTTTTTTTTAGTAGCCTGCAAAGTTACAAATTTTAGGTTGTAGACTGGGTCATACAATGAAAGGTAGACAATATAACAGAGAAGTTGCAACCCAAAAAAAAAAAAAAATGTCGCTGTGAAAAACAAACACTGAATCCAATTGGATACAGCGCAAGATACCTAATGCTCTGTGAAATGTCAGCTTTTTCTCTCTCTATAAATATATAAATGTGCATTTAGGTATTCCACTGAATTCAGGTTCCAGTCTTTTTTTAATTGGGTCTGTAATATCAGGTCCTAAAAGAGAGACCTCTGACTGGGGCCAACAACATCCAAGTCCTATGTCAAGGGGGAGGGCAACAAAAGAAAAACACCCAATAACAAGAAAACAGCCTGAACCTTTTTGAGGGAAGCCACACAATTCCAGAAATAAGTGTGGTGGGATACTGGATCATATGTCAAAAAGGAAATCCTCCAGTAGTGTGAGGAACGGAATAGAGGCAGCTCCACACTCTCTCCTCTCAATCCCATAAAGGTTCAATGATGTTTAAATCTGGTTACCGGGGAGGCCATGGAAGGATCTTGTTCTTAATAGCGTTCTTGAGACCACTCTTTGATTTGTTTAGCAGTGTTTATGGGCGCATCAGGATCTTGGAAAACAGGATTGTGGCTCGGGAAATGGTGTTTGCACCACCTGGACCTGTAAAATAGTCTCATTCTTTGGCTGTTATGTGACCGTGCAGAGCAATAATCAGATCTAATGACACGAGATGGCTGCTCACACTATTACAGAGCCACGGTTTAAACTCTTGGCAGAAGTCACTGCCGTCTGAAGGCATCCTTTGGCTTTTTCCAAGCATAAAGCAGCCCGAGCGAAGGAAAAAAGGGTGAATGGCGAGATGATTCAGACCAAATTTTGGTTTCAATTACGGAAACTTGCAGAAAACAGGACAAGCAGACCCCTTGCTGCTAATTGGCAATTGACTTAATATGTGACATCTGTGTAGCCTGATTTATTAATGTGACCTAGCTACTTCATGGATGGTCATTCTTTATGAGTTGTGGTTATTTTTCCTCCTTCTATTATTCAAGGTTATTTGTGTGGATCAAATTGAAAGAGAAATCAAGAGCATCGACTTTGAGATGTTGATAAATGGCCTTGTTTGCTGCTCTTGAGATTAAACCTTCAGAGTTCAATCACATTTGCATGATTGATGGCACTGAAATTTAACAAAAACTTCCTTCAGCTCCCCTCTGTCCACATTTTCACAGCCTACGTGTCGACATCTATCTCTCTATAAACTTACTTTGACATCCTTAATGTTCCTTAACAATGCTATTCCTCACATATAAAGGTTAGTGCTGACATTTAGATATAGAGTTCTGTTTTTCCTGGAAATTTAATCTGACAGGATAAATGTGATCTAAAGTGATATTATGCAGCATCATTTCCTCATGTGTAATATGATGAAACACTCTGACAGTGTGAGGGTGAGAGCAAGATTCAAATCCGCTTTCCGCTTGGCATCTCTCAGGAAAGTGCACCTTATCTGACCTGCGAGCATCTTAAACCTGAGAGTGTTTTTCTTCAACCAGTTTGTTGAGGAAAGACATATTTAATTGTACCCACGGGACAGTGAGGGCCTGACATCGAGCGCTGAGTCACTCTCTGTAAAGTCTGCCCCCTCCTCTGCTGCATACATGTCTGCAGGAGAGATCAGACTATGCTACATTCCTTCCTTCATGTCCTCAGTCCTGATTATATCCAGACACAATACGTCTTGTTCTCCAAGGTTCCCAGCTTAGCAGAAGGGCTGTTGGGGGAGGCAGCGTCTGAATAGTGAAGAGGGGGAGGAGGCAGGACTTCGCCATCTGAAAATGCAGACGTGTAGTTGTCATGATGTGGCTCTGTGATGATGGTTTTACTGTGCTGCATATGGTTTACGTTAGATGGTGTTGACATATTGCGTTGATTGGGGGAAATGGGATCAGGTACATGCTGTTCGTGAAGCATTGTGCTGTTTTCAGGAAGAGCACAATCACTTCCTGGTATGTGGCTAAATGATCAAAACACACAGTACATTACATACTACATTAAGTCTACATGGTATTTTTAAAAGGCCTCTGCATACACTGTAGAGCCGTATAATGGAACTGTTAAATTTTAGGGACGTAAAACATACAGAGTTTATACAATGTAATTATCATCTAATTATTATTGTCTTTTCAAAAAACTCACTAGAGATGGGTGTTAAAATGATTATATTAATAACAATATTAGTATTGAGATAAAGATAAATAAATAAGGATGAAAAATTAAAGACTCAAGATTTTTAGTTAGTATTAGTAGTGATTGTTTTAACTTTTTGCAGAAATAGCCAGTGAAATTGTTTCCTTGTATGTATAATTAAGGAGTCAACAGATAAATTATGTTGCTTCACTACAAGAAGTTCAACTTCAACAAAATAAAAAATTGCAATGCAGATGACAGTATCTAGGAACAATAATTATAACTTAGGGACTTAAAATGTACAAGTGCTCAATTATAAGGCTTGTCCTATGTTGATAACTACATTCCAATTTTTATAACAATAACAAGTGCTATTGACTTGTAAATGTTGGTGCAGCAGCTGTCAAACCCCACTGCCCAGCTTCAGGTTGATAAAAGCAGCTTCGATATAATAAAATGAATCAATGTCACATAAATACAGGCAGCAACACCATTTGTCTTGGACATTTATTTTGGTACTCACCAGTCAGGAGCTTGATTCTACTTGTCTAAAACTATTTTTCTAATTAGCAGTTAAGGTAGCACTGACTGGAAAGTCATTAGATTTGCAGTTATTTGGTGAAAACAAAAATAATTAGTTAATGCTGCCAGGAGGTCATTCGCCTTGGTGCCACAGATATCTGTACTAAATTTTGTGGTAATCTAGTAAACTACTTCAGAAATATTTCACTCACAGATGTGAAATGTCCCTGTAAAGCAAGAGGAAAAGTCAGGAATCACCAGAGGCACCAGGATTTAACTTCTGAGGATCATGATTTACTGTACATAATATCATGCCTTTTTATATTTTTAAGTCGAATACAAAGTATTGGACTGACTGTGTGTGATCAATGTGCTCACCTGTTGCTGTCAGACTACTCATGCATATTTTTTAAATTAATCAATAAATTCACAAACAAATAAAAAATTAAAACATTCTTTAACACAATGTCTTGCCAACGATCCATTTTATTCAACTGAGATATTTGACATTAAAAAAAACATTATTATACTGTTATTTTTTAAAGGCACAGACCACGTGTGCCATAAGAAGCAGTTTTTCTCGTGCACAGAACTTGGCGTTCTACTCACAGGCCTATAATCACTCGACCCTGCCCAAGTCTGCAGACGTCTCCACGCCAGACCTGCTGAAATACATCAAGCTCTTCCACATCAACATATTATTCATGTCCAGCCCCAAGGCACACATACACCAACAACTTAAACAGTCACTCTGGCTCCACCTGGCCAACAACCTGCAATTTGTTACGGCTTGAGAACTACTTTATGAGGCCAATTGCCAATGTAGCCCTATTAAATAAAAAACTGACCTCAACATGTGCTCCTTTGTCTGCTCAGAACACATCTGACACAGTCAACTACTGCAATCTCACCAGAGATAGCGGATAATAAAAGTGGTGACACGAAATGAGTGATGCATGGATTCACGCGTGTTAAAAAATATTGGTAACTGGGGCCCCATCACTGAGAGAAAAACTGTTGTTGGAACACTGCTTTTAAAAGTGGCCTAGAGAGACACGTTAAGCTTGTTTCCGTCTGCTGACCAACTGTTGCTGCTGCTGCAGATCCCATCCCCGTCTCAAACCAAGTCTTCGTTTTCCTCTCATGGATACCTCAAGCCTCGCTGATCTGTATGTGTCCCATAACAGCGCTCTTAAAGAGACACGCTGTGCTGCCTGGCCCTTGAAAAACAAAGTGGGCGCATTTTATGAAAGAATATTACAGTCTGGAACTAGACAGATCAGAGACTGGACAATGGAGACCAATGGCTCTCTCACAAAGTAAACAACAATTTAATTCATGTGTGTGTCCCTTGTTTTATTGCAGACAGATTATAAAACAGTCCATTTTGTAAGACGTACCTCCCAGGCTGTAAGCTTGTGAGACATATACCTCTACATAGTTATTTTGCTCAAGAGATCAACAGAAGCAATCTGAATAAATTCTGCCTAAATTACATTCCAGCATCAATAGATCTAACATGTTCCCCAGTTTCCACCAGAGAGGAAGGTGTAATAGCCAGAAAAGATTACTACAATAACACCAACCCAGACATGTCTATCAATCTTCTGTTTAAGCCGGTCACACTAAATGTAAAAATTAAAGTAAGGAAAGCTCAGCGCTGTAAAAAGCCATTTGATAGACCATGAAAGGAAAATGTGCTTGGCTAAAAGCTTCTAACCACATCACAACACTCGGTCAAGCAGCCTCTCCAGCCAGGAGATGAGAACATGCAGGACTTATGGAGGAGGGATCGATCTGTAAAGGGGACCCGTCCATCTGGGAAACTGAACATTTGGAAACAAAGGGCTCATGGAGCAAAACATGTTAGCTGTTCTTGTACCATCTTCAGGGAGACTCACGCAATGTTTGCACAAATGGGGATACGTTTGAAAGACAATATTTTCATGCAAAAAGTGATTCCATCAACTCAAGGTTTTAAGATTGTTTCCTTTAACATTTCTGCCCAAGATAAAACAATACCAAAATTATGAAACCCCCGCTTTCCATCCTGTCTGCTGTTCACTTGGCAAAAATAGCAAAAATGGATTGGCTGTCATCCGAATGGCTGATTTCCACTGGGAATATATCCGTGCTGAAAAAGTCCTCTATATTTTTAATATTTACAGCTCAATCTCCTGAAAGGTCACCTAAACTGATAACCAATTAAATATAAGGCATTCAAAGTTGATGGTCCTTTAATTAGAAATAAATCATTATTTACTGAGTCAAACCCACTGAGACCTGACGTTGTTTTTGTCTTTTAGCTGGTTAGCGGGCTCAGTCTTATAGCTACACTGACATCATATGAAACCAGAAGTCCTCGGGAATGCGTTGTTACCTATTTTTACAGTCTATGGTTGTTACTAGCCATGTCATGTTAGCTTGTTAAAACTTAGGGAGGCAAAGCCTGACATGGCCATTTACAAAGGTGTCCTCTGACCTCTGACCTCTAGACAGAATTCTTAGCATTGACTAGAACAGAAATACTCACCATCCAATCACCCAAAAATGCAAGTGCTGGCTGATAACAAGCAAAATCATTACGATCTAGAATATTTGCGTTTTGTCAAATCATAATTTTTGCATGCATATCAATCTAACAAAGTATATGCATAACTGTAACATAACTCTAACAATATTAGAGTTATGTTACACAGAAGGCCAAAACATACACATTAAAATAATTCTGCATGCAAGTGTGGATATGGAAAAAAATAACACTATACCATCATAGTAGTAAATGTCGTGGATCTTAATAACATAAACTCTATATATAATATTTTATACTATATTTTTTTAACATGAATTAAATTTTAAAGATATCCTTTGCTGTTTTGTTTTGTTTATTTTATCACAAACCTCATCTACAGCTCAAAGCAATATCTTCCTTCACGGCATGCTCTCTGCAAACTGCAACTATATCTCGTCCACGTCACAGAGTGCCTATCAGCCACATCTTGTTGTGGTGTTGTTGCAGTGAAAACAGCGTGTCACTGCAGCGATAACAAACATGCTAAAGTTAAAGCTGTTCAAGCCCATAAAGAGCTGCACCAGATAGCTTGCTGTTGCACACAAATCCTCACTCTATATTGTATTGTATGTTGATAAAAATAAGTTTATGGACCTTATTGTTACAGTTTATAATGTGATTCAGTGCTTCAAGGCTGGGTTTTACGAGGCACCTAGAAATAAGACAATTTCATATTTCTCTCCTAATTTGGGGCCAAACTGTATCTCACAATAAATAAACCTTTTTCTGTTCTCCTGAATGCACCACCTCTATTTAAATATAGGCCTGGTTCCAATGAATTTGAGATGTTACATAAATTAAACAGAATAGCTCAAATTTGCAGATCATTTTTTCTTTATATTCAATTGAAAACTTTACAATAATATTATATAAAACACATCTGACATATGGTATGGGTAGAGTTGTGTCTTATACCTTAACGTTGTTCTCCTTAGATCAATTCCTTGGATCAACTCTGCCATTGATTAACCTTTGTATGATAGGTATACCAAGTTATATTAATGCATTTTTTGTGACATCAAATGATAAGGTCATATTAGAAGCAGAATCATTGATGTAACTGCCCAGTAGGTTTTCACATACAATGGATTTATTGTTTTGTGCATTTGTGCATTAAAACAAATAAAGAACTGTAGTACAAATACAGAATTAGGCAAGTACCTTGGCCAAACAACAGCAGTTTAAATAGAAAATATGAAGAACAGAAAAAGTGAAGGTACAAAAATGTATAACAAATATATAAACAGTAGAAACAACATGTAGAAATATGGAGATATTTAACAGTTTGTCAAAAACTTTCCGTCTCTCATTGGTTTGAACAGCTGGTGAAACAGTGAGAAGCTGCAGTTTTGTGTTGCCACACTAGGCAAACATCTAGGGAAAAATCTTCCCCAAACTCAGACACCTCTTCCACATGTTCCTGCAGCTCCCTTCAGACCTGGCAAATATGATAAGTTGCACTTGCTAAAAAACTAGGTCAGGACAGGAGCTACCTGGTTGGAATAAACCGTGCGCTGCCCAGGGAATCCTCCATGTCTCCCTGACTCTCCTTTGAGCGTGAGCTAAAAGAGCATAAGAGTCACATTGAAACACTTAATGAGGTGCTGAGTGGCTTTGCAGTCAAAGATCTGGAGGCCCAAAAGTCCAATTTGTCCAATTTAATACTTCCATTAGAAACTGAAGGGAATGCAATCCAGTGATTTTGGCTATTGAATATATATAATTGAAAATAAGCACTCAAAGAATGAGAGATAAGCAAGAGATTCTCCTGCTTCACAACTCCGCCAGAGGAAGTGGTTTATGATATTAATCTAAATTTCTTGCAAATTAAGTAGAAGCAAGAACATTTCAGACACCGGTCAGGGTTCTGTGAACTAGTTTCACTTGTGGCAATGGTCCAAGATCAAATTCTGATTGCTGCAGCTGCTCTGACACTCATCGTGACCTCGTTGCATGGCCTCATACAGACTATTTCATTTTTAGTTTAACTTTCCTGAAGGGTTTGGGAGGGACAAGTGCTGAGGAATGGAAAAGTAGAACAAATGAGATAAACACTGAAATTACTTCAACAAATGCGGATAATATGAAATTTCCACTTCCTCCACGTTAAAGATGAATTCTTGTATGGGTTTGCTGAATATGTACTAATGGCACATAGTTGTTTGAAACTGCAGTTATGATTTTTTTTTTTTTTTAAAGAGGTGAATTCAAGCCGTCCCTTGCTTGAAATACCATCCCTCGATTCCTGACTGCTTAGTCTTCTTTTCCACAGGTTAAACTGCTTGTGCAGCTAAAACACTTCTGCAGAAGTAGTAGTAGGTTCACTTCGTCAGTCAGTCAGTATTTTGACCTTGTTATTTTTACCGTAACATGGGAAGTGTGCAGCAGGCTTGGTGAGTCACAAACATCCTGCAGCGATAAAATATTATTGCGATGAACATGATAATGTCGCAGTTGTGTGTGTGACATTTTACAATTTCTAAAAAGAAGTTCTGAATGATACATTTCTGCCCTTTTAGGATTCTTACATCACTGCTGCTGAATTCCAACCCAGTGATATCTGCATTGTTTCACAATCTCTTTTCCCAGACCACGAGTGGTCCTGCAATATGAAAACTCAGAGACCTTGAAGGGAATATCATACTGGGACTGTTGCTGACGGCCAGGCGCATGAGACATGAATCATTGTGGCAAAACAAGTCAGTGTTCATCCTTCAAGCATGTGAAACTAAAGGAGTACAAAGCAAAACAGTGTTTCTTTCCAGCAGTCACAGTGCTGTTAACCTGAGGACAAGCTTTCCTGCATCAATATAATCAGAGTTATCAAAGTGATTAATCACATTGCATTTGTACATTTCAGGTCCCCTGTTGGTGAAACAGGTCATGGTAAATGAACCCCTATAAAAATGTCTCCTCCTCCAGAGGAAGCACAATGTGTCTCCTGGTTTATTAAACAGAATGGGCTCCTTCTTTCTGTTGGCTTCTGTTAAAGATCTGGTTTATGAATTAAGATACGGGACATCACTGACCTAAAGCTAAAGATCACTGATGCCATTGGACCATTGATGAGGCTCTGCTACAGAACAACATGGCAACAGATCCAGTACGGTCTGGATGAGCTTCAGCAGCTGATGGTGTCCATGCAGAGGAGGAGGAAAGGAGGAAAAAAACTTCTCAGCTCCATCTTTTAGGCACATCCACATATTTGTCTGCTCATTTGCCTCTGTAATAAAGAAAGAGACTTAATGGACACCCTGTATTAATACATACATCTTACCACACAAACACAATGCCACTATATGTATGATGTCATTATGTTAAACGTACTAGCTGTAGTGAGTGAGTATGCTTTTGTCCTTGTGAAAATACTTAAAATGGAGAACTAGTTATATTAGGCTCAATGATATAATAACCCTTAGAGGAACAATCGTGCCTTTGCACAACTTGGACCATAATGATTAACTTTGAAATGAAATGAGTTATGTCAAACGTAGATGAAAGAGCAGCCTCGAGCTGCACCAGCAGTCAGTCAGTCAGTCAGTCAGTCAGTCACCTGCGCCATCATGTGTAGGGTTGACCTCATAGGTCAGCCCAAAACAGATGTGATGATTACTGAGGATCCACTTTACCCTTGATGGGATATTTTAGAGCACATCAGTTAAGCAAAACATCAGTTGTGGCTTCTTCTACATGTAGAAGCAGAAGATGACTGCTTTTATCTTCACAATCTCAGCAATCTTTAAATCAGCTTCCGAAGCAAAATGTTCTTTTAAAAGTTTTTTTGGAGGAAGAAAGTAAAGAGCAGATTCATTTGCTTTGAACAATGTGTTTAACCCTGGCATACTGTTCAAACTTTACACTTTCACAGTAAGAATGCCCTCACAACATGTGTCAAGTGTTCAACCAAAGATCTACTTATAATGTATAATTAAATTGTATGCTATAAAATGATAATGAAGGCTTGAGTGGATTGATTTGAATTAAAAAATCCTGAAATTTCAGGCTTAAAAATGTTTTTGTTGTTGTTGTTTTGTTTTTTAAATACTTAACTGCTACCTGTATTATTTTATAATATGTTGAGACTTAAGTACGGTTACACAAATTTTCTTTTGATACACTTAGTGCTGCATAAGACAATTTTAAAAAAGGAAAAAATGACAAAAAAAAAAAAAAAAGAATTAAAGAAATGGTTTGGGTGTGTGAAGGAACCCAGCCTCCTTTGGGAATAATGGGACTAATATCCTTTTGTGAAGAGTAATCCCAAAGTATCAGGTTTGCTGTCTGATCATTTGAATGTCAGTGAATTTAAGGTTCTACCTCATCATCCCGTCATGCTCCCCACTGTTTATTCACTTCCCTATTTTTGAAAAGTCTGATTGACCAAGCCAAATGGAGTCAGAGCTAGGTCAGTAAACAGCAAGTGTGACAGTGAAAAATAGCAGCTATTAAGAAAGTGACTGAACTGTTGATGTCATGCTACTAAACTCCTAAATCGTAAAGAAAAAGGGGGCCTGAATGGCTTCAGTGTATAGCAGAACAACAAAGCCCAACCAAAGAAATAAGAATCCTGGCTTGTTGCAGCGCAGCAATTAAACAGAAGAAAACATAGAGCACATTTGCAGTAACATGGGTGGTCTTTGGGGGAAAATGAGCCATGTCGCAATCTCATTAAAAAAACAGTAGATGAAGGGACACAACGGGCATGCACCCACACAGACTCACACAGCATAGGTGCACACATTGATCCCCTCTTGACTGATCACAGCCGTCAGGAATCACCAGATAAGAAGTGCTCATCTGTTTTGTCCATTGAAAAATCCGCTTTAATGACAAATACAGACTGTCTGACTCTTCTTCTACCCCAAGGCAGGCCACTCCAGAGATACACACTCTATTGTTCTCACTCTCATCCTCTTTATCCACCTCCTGTCTGTCCACTATGTATCCAAATACCTCCAAATACCTGCCTTTTCTTCCCCAGCTAACTGCCAAATACCCAAAATACCAGTGTCCTTTTCCATCTGGTGGGACCAATCTACTCAAGGCTTCCTGTGTAAAAGCGAAGACAGGAATTGGAAGCCTTGCCCCAATAAAAGGCATCCACACTGCGCTGCAAATATTTCTGCTTAAAGATAAAGGTTGATTCTTCTCACAAATCGTAAATATCTTTTTCTCGAATCTAGACTCTGCAGAATGGAGGAGACGCCTTTAGGAGTTCAACAGAGTTGAGTGATTCATATCTCCTCTAGAGAAATGAATGCAACACATATAATGTTGTGGGAACTTTTCTAATCTCAAATTTAACACACCCATTCAGTTTGTGTGTGTGTTTCATTTACACACACACAGAATCCAAAGCAGCCGTGTAAAAACACATGCAAAATGACGTCTTGTGAATTTTCCTTAAGCCCCCCGGAGCTGAAAGGCAGGAAGAGTTATGGCTTAAAGGATGAGGCTGAGAATCAAAGAGGCTACCTGTCATCTCATCCCCCGTGGGACCTGTCCTTCTTACAGTAATGATAACTTTTTTTTTTCTCCCTCTCTCCCTTCACTGCTAGCTAGATACAAAAAACATAGAAAGAAATAGATCCAGAGCTGAACAGGCTCTATGGTGGATACAATGACCCAAAATGACATTGTTAGAACAAACTACTTCTAACTTCCACATCTGGCCCTTCGATCATTTCCCCTCAGCTTTACCGGAGGAACAGGAATGTCTAAATATCAGTTTACCATTCCTATTTATTACAGCGAACCCCTAGTTTGCCCTGCATGAAGGGCTGATGTATTAGTCTTCTGTTGCTACTTGCAGACCTCTTTTGCACCACAGTGAAAACCAATACAGCACTCTTTCAAAGGTCTGTTTTTGTTTCCACACTGTTTGACCGACACGTTTTTCTTTCAGAGGCGCTCTTTGCGGTCAGAACGCTGTTGGATCTGTGGGCTCAGACAGACTGATGAGGAGACACTGCAAAGGTAATCTGTGTGTGTGTGTGTGTGTGTGTGTGTGTGTGTGTGTGTGTGTGTGTGTGTGTGTGTGTGTGTGTGTGTGT
>JAOWBC010001052.1:20042577-20056830 GCA_028566105.1 Hypoplectrus providencianus | reverse complement strand
GACTAAATTATCCAATAAAATGTATAGATATCCATATGTTGAAGTTAGCTCAACCTTGACATCTTCTGATGGAACTGACATGTGAGTGAATTAGAAATAATGTCAACTTTAAAATATTTCAATTACTTACTCAACCACTAGGCATATTGTACTCAATGTCTCAACTCATATGCAACATGTAGTTTATCTGTTCCTAAAATGTTTACAGAAAGCATGTAGTTCCACTCTACTTTGGTGTCCCCCATGAGAGTTAACATTTTATTCCCTTTTTTTCCCCAAACAATTGGACATACATTTACTTGTGGTTTGGTGTAAGTATAAGAATGCTGCTAAAAAAATAAAAAATAAAAAAAGACCTCTGCAAGAGATCTGTTTGTACAGGGCCATGGAGAGAAAGGTGACTGTAAATGTTCAGAGGACTTGCTGTTCTATGTTAGTACACTAGGTGGCAGCACTTCATCTCTTACAAGACGCTTTGTTGATGCACTCTGAAGCTGCATAGTTTGATTAAATTAAGAATTGAGGGACATCTGGTTCTTCACTTGATACAGGTATTTAACCTATGTGCAGCAAATATTTAAATATCAATGACTTTCAGTGGAATATTGAAATATTAGGATAGTAGAAAGGATTGCTTTGATGACACACTGGTGAGTTATACTCAACTGCAGACTGTCAAGAGGTTAAAGCTACTAAAAGAAAAAGTTACAGTTTTGTTATAACTACAAATTAAAACTACAGGCTATCAAACAAAAATACCATCAGATTTACCTGCAATAAGCTATACTGAGACTGTGATCCGAGGTGGCCTTTACATTAAATGTGCATGTTGCAAGCAATCAAGATTAGAAAGTAAAGACCACAGTTAGGTTAAAAATAGTAGGAGATACTGCTGTAGTAGGCCCTCTAATTTCTGAACTACCCTTATTCTACCTCAGCACCTCCTACACACAAGTGCGCCTCACGGCTTCCTGTGCAACACCACAGTTTTCCATTGTGGTAGACTTGGGCCAATGAAGCTTCACTGACAACTTAGTGCAGGTGAGAACTCAAGAACTTGCAAAATACACCCGTCAACATGGGTACAGAGACTATATATATATACATATATCTATTTTTTTGCAATGTAATTTATCTAATATTCACTTTATGACAGAGGGGGGCACTCTAAGCAAACCTATGTTTCAGGTTTCCTGATGGAAGTTAGTCTGGACCAGTATCTCCTCTGAGAGGTTCATTGACTGCAGCCTACAAGTGCTGTGTCCTGCACTTGACTCTCTGTTTGATGTTGATTGCTATTCCGGAGCTGCAGCTTTGCAGAGGCTCCGAGTTTTGATGCTTTACTGTTCGAATGTGCCTGCTTTGTTTCTCATATCTTAATTTAATTTTGATTATTTATTTTACTGCAAAAATACAAATCAATGCACATTCAAACCCCAGTATATACACACACACACACACACACATACAAATATATATATATATATATATATATTTATTTCAGAGATTAAATTAATATCCATACATAATGAATGTGTGAGCTGTGTCTTTGCAATTCATTCTGCTCAACATCAGTATTATGAGGCTGCCATAAATGTAGTAACACAGTACTGAACTGAAAGATAATGATGAAAAAAGCTGCCTGTGTGTGCCTTTAAGAGGCAAGATCACATTGTTATTCTGGGTTTGTCCACAGGCCGACTGTGGAGGTGGACAGATAGTGGTTCTGAGGGTGTTGTGTGGGGGAGAGAGAAGGTGTGGGAGGGGCGTGTGTAGGAGTCTCCTAATATGAATCTCCAGGGGCCAGTATGGATTAGAAGGAGAGAGAGAGAAAGAGAGACTACGATGTGGATAAGATGTCCTTTGGATGCATCCCGTGTTTTATAGCACGTCCAAGGAGGCAGAGATTGATCCTGTGTTCCCCTGTTCTCCAGAATGGTGTTGCAGGGCTGAACACTCAAGGCTAAGCTGCCCATTAACGAGCCAATAATTTCTGTCATTATGTGAAGACTGCAGCTGGTGCCACTGATGCACTGCTTCTCACATGTCAGGTCTGAAGACTGAAAGGAGTCTTAGCGCTGCTCATTATAAAGCCGTCCTCTCATCCCTGCTTCCATCCTTTGTCTTGGAAGCATGCGTGGCGGAGAAGGCTTGGCCTGGATAGCTTATTTATTTCCTCCCCAGCTCCCTTTTTGAAACGCAGCATGCTCAATATAAAATCAATGTATTAAGTGTTCTCGAGTATGCAGAGTGACGTGCTGCCATTCCCACTCTATGCCTTTGGCTGTGATTACACCTAATTTGAATGATTGAAATGCTTCCATAGTGGAGCTGGAGTGAGTGAAGTGAAGGGCTCACACAGATGAAGGGGGAGGAGGCGAGAAAGGCTTGGCTCTACTCCAGGTGGAGGAGGTGAGTCATTCCCCACACAGATAGACAGTCTATCAGTGTGTGTGTGCGTACATGTGCATGTGTGTGTTGCCCAAATTGTTGTTGGGAGAATAAAACAGTGCTCTGAGCAACAGTGAGGGAGAATGAATACTGTATACATTGTGCATCTGCTTGTTTTATGATTTTCTTTGGGTTTATTTGGTTAATCTGTGTGTTCTGCAGATGAATGATGAATGATATGTATTTTTTAAGGCCTGATGACTACATTTAAAGAATCCACATGGCTCAGCAAAAAACATCATGAGTGCAAAGAGGAGTCTGAGTTAGCTTAATAGTTATTTGATGTCCTGATAAATTGAAATCCCGCCTCTTAAAGGCCACAGAAGCAACACAATGACTTTGAAGCTTGCATTAATATTAGCACACTTTCCATTTTGTGCATCTGTCTTCAGTTCAGTGTGACAACCTCTGCACATTCATTTGTTTATGTTGCACATGCACGCCGACTATTTTTTTTGGGCCACCTCACTCCGTCACATCTGGTGGGCGTAGGAATCCTTGTGGTCTCTGCATCAAACTAAACGAGGGCAGCTACAAGTTTCAGTTACATCCTTTAGCGTTCACCTGATCTGGAAACAAATTCTTTGGTTGCTTTGCTTTTTATATCTATTTCATCTCACCGGTATCAGCGTCTCCTGCGGTCTTATTCGAGAGTCAGTCATGGACAAAGTGGCAGATTGTTTAGCTGTGCAAACATACAGAAATGCACACACACACACACAAACACCCACCCACGGCAAATTTTTTAGGCACATGCGAGTTTGTCATTGTTCCATTTGCTTTATGAGAGGCTTAACGCTAGGTGCAGACACAGATCTCACTACATGCATAAGGTATTTCTGGATGGCTGCTAGCAAGTTGCTTACTTGTCATCCATCAAGGGAGGGGTGTATACAAAGAGGACATTCTGTTCTAGACAAAGCAAGCAAGCAGGCATACAACTCTGCAGCCTTCTTCCACCCCCGCCTGCCCATGCACCCCAGCCCACTAGCCTGTCTCTTCCTAATAACTCTGCCAGACTCCCTCTGTCTCCATCTATCTATCTATCCATCTATCCATCTATCTATCATCTCCACCAACGCCATTGAGGAAGCTCAAATAAAAAGTTGTTGTCATGGAAACCTGCCGTGCCTTTCCTCCTCTCCCCTCATCACCCCCTCAGCACACTCAAACTTGTAGACATGCGCGTGCACACGCACATACACACCAAACAAAGCTTTCTTGCATTTGTTCAATAAACACTCAAGAGACGTGGATGACTTCAAGAGGCAATGCAGGAAAAACAGAACTCTCATAGAGACGGACTGATGCAGAGAAACACAAGCAATTGTTAATTAAAAGTACAAACCACTGTAATTCAGCATATACACACAGTATATGGAAGGCATCGCAAAGTCTGAAATTAAATCAGACACTTTCAAAAGGCCGTCTGATCAGATATGCCATCTTGAGCAACCATGAGAACAGAAAAAAAGTATTGATGTGCAGATGAGGAACTTTTTCAAATAACTAATCGAGTCATTTCTACCTCAAATAAAGACTGTGGTATCTGTTTGTTGTGGTTGCTGTCAGACTAGAAACAAGAGACATGATTGATATCATTGTAAATCTACCAAATGAGCAAAAAAAAGAAAGATGAAGAAAGACTGAGACACTTTTGTCGCCACATCTCGGATGTTACATACATGCAGAATAAAAAATATAACTGGGAAGTGAGACTTTCAGAGCTCAAAGCAGCATTTAAAGGGGAAAGGGGGCTATTTCAATGTCCTGCCACTGAAATCTTTGTGAATGAGCCTAAACCAGAGAAGTATGTTTCAAACTTGTGCCAAAAAGTCAGATTGCTCCTTTTTTTTTCCTCCTTCAATAAGCAAATAACTATTTTGCTTGTACTGAAATTTGAACTAGACAATGTTCTACATTTACTCCCATCAGACCTTTTCATACCGTTTCCACAAACGTGCCGTTATGTCGCCTTATGACATACTGACAACGCAACAGCGTAATATTGGCGTCCATTCTCAGATGAAGAGGGAGGAGACGGAAGTGTCATGTAACAGATCAGTGGCAGTATGTCTACAAAAAGCAACAGCAGCGGCCAGTGCATTCGATACAACAACGGCCTGTAGTACTGCCTTTCCTGCCATTTCTCGCAGAGGTTTAGCATTTTGCCAAACTAATTTGCCTATTGACACTGATCCCAGCTGGAATAGTCTCGCCAGTTTAAAGCCTCTGGTATTACTTCCGAAGGCAGTACAGAACCGGGATCAAATGGTCCACCCCATACGTCTCTTGGATGTTCAGATTAAAGTTGAAATGTTACAAAGGTGTAAATAGCACGGCTTGAAATGGCAGCCTGAAAGGGGCTATTGTTATCTACAATATCTCTCCCAAATAAGTGTCTATGTGGGAGTTCAGACTTTCAGCACCCTAGTTTGGGGATTTTAGAGAGGATTGGTCATGTTAAATAAAATTTTGGCCTTTCCTAAAACCAAATGAATAGAATGTATGAAAATAGAATTTGGGCTTAGTTCCCCTTTAACTAAGCACTGAAATACAGTAGCGTCTCGATTGGAGGACAAACAAGATTCCTTTTCCTCGGCAGGTCGCCAAGTAAAGTGCAGTTTTCAGCTGGAGCAGCAGCTGGTCGGCTGCTCCTGATGCTGCTGCCGTTGTTGTTGCTGTTGTTGTCGTCCCTGTGGTGACAACACGGTCCTGAGGAAGCCAGCGTTGCTTGTCATCTCCTAGGAAAGCAGTCACATCGGTATTAACCCACACATGCACACAAACAGTAACGCAGGTTGCTGTGGGTGTGTCCCCAGCTGCTCATAGCTGACGCACTTCCACTACGCCCCCTGTGCATGGTCTCAGAGGAGGGCACATGTCCTGCAGGTCTCCATTCATTCAAGGTGAGACGCAGATGACATGACAAGTTGCTACCATGACAACGGTTGGTTGGGTAAAGCCGTGCGGCATGAGCCTACATGTTGGCTGATAATGAAGCCGCCCCTCCTTTCTTTTCCTCTCCCTCGTCCTCTGGAACAGAGCTAACTGTCATGGTGTTCCAGTGTCTAGTATCTTCTATTACCATACCTTGTTTTCCTGATTTTGTTGTTGTGTTGTGCAGGCCTGTGTTCATTTGTAATGGTGGTGTCTGCAGATTCTGGTCAGGTGTCTGGCTGCCCTCAATCAATATGCAATCAATCCACCAGATGTAATTGTTCAGGCGCTGATTGCTTCTTGAAGCCGTTTCACCTGAAATGTAGTCTGCCGTGCTAGTTGTCTATCTTGGGGGGTTGGGTCGGGTGCATTGTTGCTTTCAGGATCAGACACAGTGTAATTTGAACGTTAACTTGCCAAGGCTTGATGAGCCTGCACTTCCCAACTCTGTCCTGATGTGATGCATTGAGCATGATTGGCATGCGGGGAGAGAAAATAAGCCAAAAGAAAACACAAGAACAAAGTGTTTGTCAAATTAGTCTATCATCCCCCAAACAGCTAATGTATTTGATATGATAATTATGTTTATTTATCTTCCAGCTACTTGTTACACTAATTAGACTTTAACAAGCGTGTTAAGCAGAGGTCTGCATGGAAGAGAGACTTTGTTGTCATGTTTGTGTTATAAGAAGTTTTTTTTTTTTTTGTCTTTTTTTTTTTTATGGCACTAATTACGAATGATGAAATGTGCACCTAGTCAAACAAATCCTGCAACTCTTGTGACCACATGAGCTCTTTGTTGCTATGAAGTGGCAGCCTCCAGTTCTGAAAGAGTAAAGCCAATGCTGAAGTGCCTTTAACCTACAATCTTTATTATGGCCAGCAGAGGGTGACTCCACTGGGTGCAAGTCATATTATATTACAGTTAAAGTTAAAAAAATTAGTACGTAAAATAAGTATGCATTTTTCTAATGAGTTGACACCCTCAATCATAAGTCCTTCTGAATACAGCCTGAAGAAGCTACCTAGCTAGAGCTAGCTGGTAGCTGGTAGCTTGGTGTCCTACTACATGGTTATGGTTAGGTTGAGGGATGTGATGAGGTTATGTAGTTACATTCAGTAATTATGTCAGTTGCATGTGTTATGTAGGTTGCATGTTTATAATTGGTAATTTAACTAACTTTTAGTCTTTTGAGTCAAGTTTGAAGACTCAAACAGGGGTCAAGTCTTGTGTTTGTTTGCCCCCCCCCGACCAACCCCAACAGCCCAACAATGGCAGCCTTTGTCACTCTTCATCCTTGATTATTTGACTCCTTTACGGCCCCTAGTGGTGTCCACACAGCAATAAACACATGGTTGTAATAAGCTGCTATAAGCGACCTAATTGGGTCATGTTTTGGTGGAGGACAGTCTCTCATAGTGCGAATGTTAGAGTCTTGATCAAATTAACAGGTGAAACGTCAGAGCCCTTTAATACAGGACTGACTAAATCTAAAAGAAATCTATATCCTTGTGTGGTGATGAAGTGTCTGTGCCCCCTCATCTGCAAATCATTGCGTCTTATAAAAGATCCCCCCGCCCCCCTCTCTATTCTAGTTCATTCACCTCGCTCTAAATATTGGATTTAAACGGACCGCCACCACAACAGCCTGTAGATAAGAAGATACATTGCTGGTGACATTTAAAAGGAGTCACTACCCCCTCATCTGCCTGTCCATTCTCAGCGTCCTCTGTGGCCTATAATGAGAATGTGCACGCCCAGGCCATTATAAATAGTCTGTGTCCTGGTTAAATGCAACACCTCTCTTTGGGTGCTATGATTCACTGTGATTCATGCCAGTGTGTGTTCTCTCTGTTCTCACTGATGAGCTGGATGACCGAGGGGAGGAGATAAGGGCTGCAATGGGAACATGGATCATGGGTTTGTGTGTATGTGCATGTGTGTAGGCTGTGCCACGTGTGTAAGTGGTAAATTGAACAGAGAGGAAGAGATGGAGAGATTGGAAGTGCACAGCTGAAGTGCTAAATTTGTCAGCCCACTTTTGAGCCCACTTTCAGAAAAAATAAGGCCTACTTCAAGGAGGGAGGAAAAAATAGCGAAACAGAATGGAACAATAATTTCCTTCACAATCAGCAGCAATGGTACATCTGAAATGTGTGTTGGCTGAGTACGTGTGCGTGTGTTTTACACGTGCCTGTTTGCGTGCAGTAGCAGGTGCAGCTACTAAGAATGGGACACCTTGATATCACGCTGGTGGCATTTTCCTACTGTGCGGGCATACTGTACATCACCTCCTCCTTGGCTGTGATAGACATCGTGATTGACTGATGGACACCTACTTAATTGCACCCTGCTGTCCGTTGTCTACGTACAAGCAAGGTAGGAGGGAGAGACAAGAGCTAATGGGCTGATATGAAAGCCAGCCATGAGGGCACATAATGTCCTGTACACTTTGTGTGGCTCTAAGCTTCCTGCTTGTTTGGCTACTAATTATTTAGACTGATATCACTTGGCTTCGGCTGCTGGGACTGAATGCATGTTTGTGCATGCATGTGTGTGTCCATGTACGTCTGTGTATTCTTGTGCACAACAGCTCCCAGTGGCCATGTGGGTGTGTGGTGGGTAGCTCAGAGTTACATTAATAGCCAAAGGGCAGGCAGGCAGGGAGGGAGGACATAGACAGGAAGGGGAAATACAGTTTACTGGTCGCCCACCACTTCCTGTGTGTCTCCTACACTCGCAGCCCACGGACCAGAGCGGCTTCTAAAACCAGTTTGTTTGCTTGAAACGCGACATAGATATCACAGAAGGTAAACACGGTGACAAAAGGGCGAGGAATGCCTTTAACAAAATAGTGATGGGTTAGTCACTATAGGAAGGTTAGGCAAGTTGCAGGAAATGACTGCCCTACCCTTTCATTTTCTACTTGCCAAGTGTGCAAGGTGAGGCAATCAAGTGTCACGATGACAAAAGCAACCACAGATAACACACAATAATGAGCCGTCTGTCATCTTCATGCTATCACAACATGATCAAAGTAGCAACTCTTTAAAGAGGGCTTATTATTCTCAATTCCAGGTTCATACTTGTTTATGAACTCGACTGGAACATGTTTGTTTACTTGATGTTGAAAACTATTTTTTCAATACTGACCATGGTTGCTGCACCTCTACTCACCCTTTGTCGTAGACTCCTTATTGTAGCACCTGTTTCCTTAAGCCCTGCTCCCAAAAAATTCTATAACGCCGTACAAGCACCGCAGCAATTTGTCACACCAACATATGTAAAGCAATTGTCAAAGTTCACAAGCATATAAATAACGCATTTGTTTGATGAAGTTTCTACTAAGGGCATAGAGTAGGATCTGCAACTTTTTCTCTGTCCTGTGGTAGTTAACAATGTTGATATATTTTTGTGCCCATTGAGTTATTCACTCTTGCTGCAGGGTTCTAATGCAAATGGCCAAATTTGCTTTACAGTACTGAAATAAAATGTATTTGTAGTGTACTATATCCATGTATAAGAAGTTTATTGAAGTATGTCATACATACATACATACATAACTTATTCCATTTCCCACCCCAGAATCTAACTGCAATGCCACTCCAACAAACACTTAAAGTGGTGTTTTGTTTTGTTTTTCTTGTTTTTTTCAGACTTTATAAAATGCATTATATCCAAAACTGAATGTCTTATATCCATTTCCCATGTTAAGAAAGGTTATTATTAGCTGTCCATCAATTGTGCATAATAGCTTTTTGGTTCAGTTTGTCGACCAACTCAAAGCGATGTTCCTAACTTGACCAGTCAGACCAATCAGAGGCAGTCTGCTATGTTTTGCTATCATTCATTTATTGTTATTAGGGCAGCACCAGCTGTGGCCTATATTACCATGGAGTGGTTACAAATGCTCAGAACTCTTGTATGTTTTATGAAGGCTTTATTTTATATAGCTTCTAGCCTTAAGAAGTAACCTAACACAGACTGGCAGGTTTATTTTTTTTTGTTACTTGCATTATCAAAACCCAAATGGTCTGTTAGGCAATCCTGACAGTTCTGTGGTTAAAATCCAACATTGCTGGCATACATTACATAGAGAAAATACGGAAAACCATGATAGTTCCCCTTTAACCTTGATTTGCTGTCCAATGAAAGTGCAGTCAACAAAGCTGACTCTCAATCCCCCTTAAAGATAACAAGGAGGACTGCAGTATCACAACCCAACCAGCAGAGGTCCTTCTCTCATTATATGTTGGTATTGTTTCCCTATCTTAAAGAGGGGGGCAGCAGTGAATAGGTGATGAAGGTGAACCACAACAATGCAGGGAGGCCAGTGTTTCAGCTAAAACAATGTAACAAAGCACACATGCCCCTTACATAATCACAATCCACAAAGTATACAAGACAGTCTTTTAAATATGAAAATTCAGGACAAATTTTGGACCTTTTGCCCCTCTCCACCACCACGCAGTCACCCGCCACTGCTGACAGACTGGATTGGCCGATAAGAAGCCCCCGGTTTGCACACATACTGTGCTCTACTAAGAGGCAAACCCCCTGCCCTTCTGGGATCCCACATCCCCATTGAACTTTCCACCCACTCACCAAGGAATGCAGAGAGCGGGAGGGGGAAGAGGGGGGCTGTAAGAGGCAGAGATGGGGGATATAAAGGCGAAGGGAGGGGACAAAATGAGAGAGAATGAGGGAAGACTGAAAACAACAAATACTGAAATACAGTGATAATAAATGGCCCTCGTGATAGCACCCCTCTCGTTAAGACTGTTTGTGTGGCAGTTAGATAATGTGAGAACAGGGACAGGAATGTAACGACAAAGCCAGTGATGACACGTCATGTGGGGCCGCGATGCAGAGGAGGCCATAAAAGGGGGACTGGATGGTTTAGGGTTTTTCCCTCTGTCTTTTAGTCAACAGGTGAGGAGTGACATGGACAGGAAAGGGCAATGGAACACAAATGCACATGCATGCACATACACATGAGCACATAATGTTATTATCTGATGACGTGAGGGGAAGCGTCAGTATATATGTCACACTCTGATTTGATCCTTGATGATTTATGCACACATGTATCTGTCTGTGTAATGCTTACTTATTGTCCCAGCAGTGAAAACCTGTTTGCGCCACATGACATCAAGAGCCCTTAGGTGCTTGTTTCGTTTTGTTTTTGCCACCGGAGTCTTGTCAACAAGTTGCTAATGCCTCTCTCCATCCCTTTTCTCTCTCTTTCCGAAGACTTTCTCAAAGGACCTTAGCTCTGATGAAAGCAGGTGCCTCGGTACGCCTCTCATTGAATTAGGAATTCCACAGCGTAAAGTGGCAGCATTGTTGATGAAAGGTTAGAGCTGTTTCAAATTCTCCCCCTAAATGAAAAGGCCCTCTCTCCAGCGGTTGTACAAAAAGAGGGATGACATTTTGGTTGCATCAGCTGTATATCTAAAGTGTCTGCAGCAAAATGCCAAAACGATCAAAGCCAAATAGGGAGGATAATACACACAGAGAGCACCTAGGCGCTCTTTGTTAGGTTATCTACCCACAAACCTGAGTTAGACCTCATAAAATGTCATTACGCCCCTCAGTGATAATTCTGTGAATACCCACCATTTAATGATAAACATTTACATGGTGGTAGTGAAAGGAATTTATCAGGTCTTTGCATTAGGGATTAGATTCGGTGGCTGAATTAGTGTCTGTTCAAGGGCAGAATGGAGGATTGGAAACTCAGTGGGTGGAACATGAAGAGATTTCATAAGAGGAGGCAGGAGGTGACACAAGACATTAAAGCCGTCTGTCTTTTCTTCTTGTGCCTACCTCCAAACGCACCTCTGTGACATACTGCAGATGTGAATGGACAGGTTCGCTTTGAGGTGTAGGCTGGAGGATAAAGAAATGAAAATGTAGCATTTTTAAAGGCGCCACAGCAGCACAGGATGTGGAGCCTGACCCTGACCTTTATTGTCATTGCCCTCTGTTCAGAACAGCCGTGTACACATCACCACCTCGCTGTATTGTTCACTGTAATAAAGATCAGACATGCTATCTGCTTACCTCGCCACCCTACTGTCTGTATCCTTCATTGACTCACACTACAGCTCATGCACTTCATGTTTGCTCCTCTTTTCAGCCACTGGCACCCCACAAAAGGGAGTAATCAGGCGAGAGGTCCAGTCATATATAAGGATTATCAAAGGAACATGATGTCGAAAGGTAAACTTCAACTCTGCGCCCGCCCAGCAGGCAGACAGGACTGGGAGGCAGCGCAAACAGAATGGATGTATTTGCTTTTCATGTGAAAATCAATGGGCCCAGACAGATGGCGGTTTGTTTCCTCACTATTTACTCCCCGGCTCCTTGACAAATGTCCTCGCCGCCCCTCCTGGGCTGACGCTGCACAGGTAAGCAGAAAGCCATCCCTTCCTTTCCCACCCCAAATGGATGACAGATGTGCCAGCTTCCACCTTGTTCTTTCTTTCTTTCTTTCTCCAGCTAAGCCCCATCCATTCCCTGCTGTTTGACCTAGCCACGGCAAACAGCCTTGAACTCGTTACAGAGGGAAAAGATTTACTTGCTTAAGCAGCAACTCCAAGCAACTCCATCAGATAAACATTTTTTATCTCAATCTTTATCAGAAATGTTGGCCACAAAGCACTTAAAAATAGCCAACTGGAAGTGTTCCGCTATCAAGAAACACAAGGCTTTTATTCATACAGTATGGTTTGGTGAGTCATATTGTGGGACTGGAGACAGAGAGCGTCTTTAGTCGGTTCCCACCAAAGATAGAAAGTGACAAACACGTTGATGAGTACTTAATGCCAGCCATGCCTGAAGTGTCCAACCCAGGCGCCGGAATCAATGTCGCAATTGTTTGCTTCTGCAAACCACAGATATGTTGAATTTTGACGTTTTTGAAACTTGAATGTCTTCAGTCTTGAAGTTTCTGAACATCTAGCCCATGTTTATTCCTAAACATGGTGGTAATAAAGAAAAAAGACATATTGACAAACAGACAAAGATCATGGCTTGTGTTATTTTATTTTATTTTTTAAATACAAAACCAGCCCTGTATTTAATTACTGTATACATGTTAAACTACCTGTTTTATATAGATCATGACAATAGACTGAAAGTGTGTACTGTACGTAGGGAAGTTAATCTACATGGTAACTTGATATGTAAGAAAAGGTTTTAGGTTTCATGAATAGTCCCCAAATATTGGTTTCCTGGTTGAAAGATCAAGGTCCTGTTGACACATCCAACCGCTCAACATGGCCTGTAACTATTGTTATATTACATCAGCAGCTAAAGCTACAAACAGCTAAAAACATTACAGATCAACAAACCAGGTCCCTGCAGGGGGCTGAGGTGTTTAATGGAGAATAACATGAAGGATGCATTATGATTCTTTACTGCGCCATATATAGGATGCCTCTTATTTACAAAAAAACTAATCATGTAACAGCCAGAACATCTCTTCAGCTAATCATCTGATAGGAAAAAAAAAGTAATATGAAAAAGTAATATTTTGTTAGATCAGTTCGCCCACTCCGAAACCAATTTTCCCTGGACACAAATTTAAAGAAATTGCTTTTACTGGAATCTGCTTCAACTGGGAGTGTGTGAGAATAGTTTTGCTGGTCTCAATCAGTACAAACTGCAGCTCTAGAGGCAGGAATGATCCTCACTGGAATCAGACTGAGGTCTGCATCGCTGAATCTGTGGGTTTTAATAGAGCCTCATGTGGAATCAGACTTTCCTTCTGCTGCTTTGAGAGATATTTTTAGTCAAACAGTGGCACTTCTGCTCAACTACACCAAGACAGCACAGAAGGTACATATCTCTGATTCAGAAGTTCTTTTTCTCTCTCTCTGCGACTTTGAATACAAGCGTGATTCACATTCACTGGCAGACTGCTGGTCACACGAAGCCGCAGCTTATAACAGAGGATGCTGCTTCCCCTTTATTTCTCCATATTTTGCAAGAGAGGGAGGGGTGAGAAATGTAGAGGGGGTGGGTGGGGTAAAAGTCAGCATTCCAGTCAGGCCGGAGCGTAGCAGAGGTCGTACGGGTAGAGAGCTTGGGTGGAGGTGTGGGTGTTTTGCGGTGGCGGCAGTGCAGGGGCGTAGCAGAGTAAAGAGCAAAGAGCAGTTCCTGATTCCACAGCCCTGAGCTCACCACCTTTGCGACTGCCGCCAGCCACTCCTTTTCTCCTTCACACCATCTTCTTCCTTCTCCTCCCACTCTCCACCCCCCTTCTCCATCTGAGGTGTTAACTCCTTGCTGGGCAGTCCCAGAGCCATTGGCATGGAAGTCGGTTTTCGTGGAATCCTGGGGAAGAGGCGGGCGTGCTGCTATGGCTCCTTACTGGAAGTGAAGGCGTGTGTGCCAGTAAAGTCGAAATGATTCACTCCACAAATGTTTTTATCCATTTGCAACAGCGTATAATCCGCCTGGCAATTAACTGTGACCTGGCATGACAGACCTGTCAGCACACACACACACAGATACAGTACAGGATCAATTGGCGAGGGAAGGAGCAACACAAGATGAAACAGGGCAGACTCAGGAGGAGCTCTGGATTGGTCACGCCTGTGTTTAACCCATAAACACTGGGTTTAGTCAAGCTTCACTAAATCATGAATGTTGGCTATATGAGCCTTAAAAACAATAGCAGATTAGCGATAAAGCCAACTATTACTGTGTCACCCCATGAATATCCAATGCTTGTCCACAATAGAGCATTATTTCCATGAATAATAAGACTTATAAGCCAGATTGACAGGTGAATAAAAGAAAAGCACAGGACAGGAAATGGAGACACACACACACACACACACACACACACA
>JAOWBC010001052.1:20018779-20030345 GCA_028566105.1 Hypoplectrus providencianus | reverse complement strand
TGTGTGTGTGTGTGTGTGTGTGTGTGTGTGTGTGTGTGTGTGTGTGTGTGTGTGTGTGTGTGTGTGTGTTGGAGAAATAGGAGGGGGAGAGAGAGATAGAGAGGGAGAATTAGATCATGTAATGAGAGCTGCTGGCAGTGTGACTAAATTGGCTAACTATAGCTAACAACATTACACACTGTCCATCTGGGGCCTAGCCTGTCCTCCCTCTGCTCTTCTTTGTATATAGTAGTAAAATCAGCCATGTAAAGGACTTCCTTTCTCCTGGCCAGGGCCTTCCTCTTGAGGAATAAAATGTAGAGCAAGCAGAAAATACTTGACAGTCAGAAGAAGCTTTGTGTGGTGGATGGAAATTTGGCAAAGCACGGATAGAAAAGGAACAGTAAATGCATGAGGGATTTGCAGGTTCAGTGCCCCCATCGATATCTCCACGGTAGCTAAAATGTCAGGTTTAAATTTTACTGTTAAATTTAATGATTCCAATCCGGCAATCTGATATTCATTTAGCAATTACTATTCATGTATAGATTAAAGTGGACCTCGAATGCCAATTTTCAGGTTAATACGTGTATGTAGAGATGCTTTGGTGTTAAACACTCGATAGTGCTATCTCATTATAACAACAGTCCAATAGAGGAAGATGTGACCTTTCTACAAGTACACGTCAACAGTCTCTGGATTCTTGTGTGCTTTTTAGACCACTTGGCCTTTGGAGCCATGCATGTATGTGTCTTATCCACCCTCTGTCTAAGATGCTTGCTCTCTTGAAGCACCAACCTGCAAAAAAATGCAATAGCTCTCTGTAGCACCATCAGCAGCCAGAAAGACAGTAATATATTTTAGCTGATTTTTTTTTTTTTTTTTTACAGTGAAAAACCACCAATTTGAGCTTCTAAACCAAAAAACAGTACATTTGACCACAGGTGACCATCTGAAAACTGTGGTAACCAAGACAAGAAGTTTGCCTAATCTTAACTTTAGCTTCAGGACATGATGTAGCAGTATAATTACTCTAGACTATCAACATTTTTGCAGCTTGTAAACCAAAAAAAATACACGATCAAATCCTGTTCTAGCCGAAATGTGATCCCAAAAGAAAGACAAATTGACAGTGTTGTAGTCGAGACAGGTTTTCCTGATGTTGCATGTAAACACTGCAGTATCCCAGGAGTAGATGACCACACACAGGAACTCTGCAAGAACTGGCACCAGTATGAACTGAGAGTCCTTTAAATGTGACAGAAAATGAGGAAACGCTGAACGGAGCTCCTTTAAAATCTGGTGATTCATCTCCTCATGCTTTTCCTTACCTTTGATTAGTAACAGAAGAATTAGAAAAAGGAGCCAGCACTGTGCTGTATAAAGTCTGTTAAATCCTCTACCCTCTGCAGCACCTCCCTGCTGTCTCTGTGTCCACAACTGGCAGCTCGCCTGGGTAGGAGGCCAGCGCCAGGCAATCTGTGCTCCAGCACCTATGCTGACCTGGCAGCTGCTGGACACCATGTGTGCCCAAGAATGTGGGCACTGGGCAGATGCTACGAAGTAGGCGAGGATGGAGGGATGATGCAGGACCAGAAAGACAGAAGAAGAAGTTGAAAGAGAAGGGCAGCAGTTGCCTTCTGGCTGAGCTCCGGCACTTGAAAGTCATGACAGTGCTCGCCCCAAAAGTTGCTCGTGAACTACAAAGTTCAGCACAGTCTCTGGATTGGAAGCTTAAATTGAGTATTGCTTTGTAGTAAAGTTATTTCTGACTTTACAGAGGGAGTAGTGAATGGATGCAATGCAGTGGGAGGATGTTTTTCTGTTAGATGGGTGATTTGGAAGACCAAATGATAGATGGAGGTGTGGAGGGTCAAAGTAAGCATGGGTGGATAGCGGAAGTGAGTAGGTATGAAAGCAGAGAAGAAAAAGAAAGTAAAAGAAGAGAACGAATAAAAGAGAGGGGATAATGGCCAAGGAGTAATAGCGCAAGGCTTCCAGGCAAAGATGAAATATTTGCAATTCCACTGGGTCCCTGGGCTGCAGGCTCTCACTCCATTTGTATGGAAATGAGTTTGTCTTTCTTTTTCTGAGCGCAGAGGAGACCAAAGGGAGCGGGATGGAGATGGAGATGGAGGGAAGGTGGGCAAACCAACTGACTGTCAAGGATATTGTGATTCCTGCCAATGCTGTTGGAAGGCTGGGGCCCTGGTTGTTTCTCCGCGGCACATATGGATAAAATAAATCTATGTGTTTATGACAGACTGATCTATGCGCCTGCCGCAATGGGAGCCAGTTTGCTAGTTGTAAAGCCCTTTGTCTGTTATTGACAATTTCTCTCACCGAGCTCTCTCTCTCTCTCCTCTCACTCTCTATTTCTATCAGTGCCATCCTCCAGTCCAGGCCCACAGCTGGGACTACTCTGATCCTGGGCCCAGGCCTGCTTTCTGCCAGATAATTGGCAGATGTTGTGGAAGGCCTCTGTTTTGCTATTTTCAGCTGCTCCTGTGTGTCTGCATGTGTGTATCAGCATCTGTGTATGTTGAGTGATGCTGCCACACATGTATTCATGGCCAGCTGCTCATCTCCGCTACCCTGGGCGAGCAGGGAGAAGGCATCCCATCGATGACACCCTCCACTTCTCCCCCACCCCCCATCATCCTTACCCTCGCCCCTTAACTCCCTTCCCCCGCCTCTCCTCTCCCTCTCCCTCTCCCTCTCCCTCTCCCTCCCTTTCTGAGTCACAGCCGCCAGCCACAAGTCTGCGTAGGTCTGAGTCATGCCTCAGCTCTCGTGAGATGGGCCCTGCTGTCTGTGAAACCACAGACATGAGATATGAGAAATGGGAAATGAGAGAACAAACAGACACACATGCTCACTTGCACAAACACTCTCTCTCACACACACACACAAACACAGAGAGGGTTATATTCTTGTACTAGGAACATTCTGGGATGAATAAGCTCAGAGCCAGACTGGAGCACCTGTCTCTCACAATGCATGTTAGATGCTGCTGGTGAAGCGTCTGAGGCTTTGTGGGATGCAAGTTTACAGAGGCTTTTGTGAAGTTAACTTTACACAACTAATGATGGATTTAGTCTGTGTTTATACTAAGTGGGAATCTCAGGAAAAATGAACCAATGTAAAGGTGCCAAAAACTACAGTTCCTCCAACAGATACTCGATGCTGGCCCCAGTAGTGAGTCAATACCCATATGTAATAATTCCAGCTTTATATGTAAATCTGTATAAGTCTATAGTGCATTATTCCCTCCAACTATGTTATTCATAGTGTTTTTTTGTCCAATTTAGACAAGTAAGTGTAGCTTCAGAGTCATGTAGCTTAGATGATTCATAGGATGTTGCTGGAGATATTGGCTGCATGTAAATGAAGCCTCTTCTGTAAATTCAAGCCACGTTTATCAGTTTTTATTGTGCTCTGGGAAAATGTGTTGTACAATGCGTCTTTCATCTGTACAACTTGTAGCTTTATTCATAATGTGCTAGTAACCAAAAGCCTTACATATAGACTGTATGTGCTGTAAAAAAAAAAAAAGGAATGCAAACTACACTGGCTAGGACCTTCACCAAAGCATGTCCTTACTGCTGATTTTATGTATATTTTAATACATTTCATGTTTTTTATTTGTTGGTTTATTTTTGTATTTTATTTTATTTTTTCTTATTTTATTGAATTGTTGATTTCCTCTCTGTAACTATGTAACTAACTCCGTAACTACTACTATAACTATGTCCCCCTTTGGTTTTAAAGTGCTTTATTAATAAAGTTGGATTGGATTGGACTGAATTAACATCGCGTTACATGAATTTTCCCAGCAGGAAAGGAATTTTTCTGTTCATTCTGACACAACATGAATCAGTACAGTGTACTTTTTGCTTTTTACTATTTGGAATCAAACCTAAAATTCTGTTGGTTCTGCATTGGCCAACAGTACGCTGTTTCACCAAGTTTCATACAATATGAAGCCAGTAGTGTTTCTCTAATCCTGCTGACACACAGACAAACAAACCGCAATGAAAACATAACTGAAAACATAACCTGCTTGGCACAGTTTATTAGATACTGTTTAGTAAATCTTCAAATGTTGGACTGAATTCCAAAAAATGTCTGCTGCGCGGTGCAGCGCTTGCCATGTTTCTCTATGAGCTTATTTCTGCAGGCTGTCTGTAGTGGTTTCTGGTCACTAACCCATCAGCACAATAAAAACTTCCATTCATTCACACCCCAAATTGTATTGCTTTTGCCTCAAAGTGCTGTGTAAGTTTTGCTGTTTATAACCTCCCGGCTGCCTTTTGATCCACGTCACCCACAGACACTTGATGACTTCATCTTGCTTTTTTCATCTTGTCTCGCACACTTTACAGGCACAATGTATTCAGAGACATAGTGTTCTGTTGTGTTCTGTTACCGATGACTCACTGCTGTTATAACACCCTCAGCATATCTCTCTGACACCCACTGAGACCCGCTATGTATTTATTAGTGCGTGCAGTTTGACAGTGTGATCCTATGTGTGCTGAAATCCAGAAGTTCAAGCCTAACGTTAGAACAAGGCCGGAAATTGTCATATGGGAATAAGGATTGAAATGGCTGTTTTTGTAAGTAGCCTAATTCTAGAGCAAAGCAAACGCTTGAAGGGTTTTAGACCATAAAGCCGCTACCATGCACAGTATCATCTCCAAAGCAGAAACTGAGGAAGCTTTTCACACTCAAGATCAAAGAACTTTACCTTGCTGATTAGAACGCAGGGCAGCTCAACTTTCAGATGCCGCGCTGCTGCACCATTCTACCATAAGAGGATTAGTGATCTGACTTGTTAAACTACACAACAAAACCACAATAACTAAGGATCAAAATGTGGAAACCTAGTTTGAAGTGTGGAGAGAGGCATCCATGTATGACAAAAATAGATTGGGGGAGCTGGAAGTGATTTCTCTTACTGGGTTGAAGTTTTTAATGGGGGTTGTGAGTTCTACATTTCAACGCAGAGTGTGAGAAAAGGATTAGCTAGCTGTGCTTTGATGAATTCTAAATCTACATACCCATATACATTCCCTGTGCCCTCATCAGATCCAATTTCAGCATAAATCTCCCACATCATCATTGGTCAGGGGCCCTGCCCTTTGGGGTCAGCTGCTTCTACCAGCCGGAACCACACTTCCACTGTCCTGTGCAGACCCTCCATCGCCCTTGGCTCTCTTGCCACAGGCCTGAGGCGCTGGTCAAGAGCTATTGATCCCCGGAGGTGAGAGTTCACGCAAGGGCAGCATTGTCAGGGGTCAAAGTTCTAAGCTGAGTGGGTCAAGTGAGATTGAATGTGCCCGCCTTGCTGCCAGGAGCCATGAAGGTCAGCTGGGCCCAGTTCATTCTGTGACCCCGGTTGGTCAATAGTGCCTCACGTCCATCAATGGAACTCTGATTTGTCATTAAATTTTTTAATTCGTAGCCAGCGCATATTGTTCCCTTGAAGATAGAGGAATGGCCATACAGATGCATTTGTTAGTCTCTAGGATTGATTTTGGATGGCAATCATCTTGACCTGCAGGCAGGGGGCTAGCAAGGGATTGGTCTTCATCAATAGTGAACAATGGTTGCTGATTTTATGTTGTTTCCAGTGGATACTCCCTCCAATTAAACTGCGTTGGTCATCAGCTGGGTCAGGAGGCCAATAGCAGATTTGCATGGACAGACACTTTTCATCAAATCCCTTGACTTTCAAACCTGCTTCAAGGCAGAATAAGGTCCATCCAGGACCTAATGGTCCCATGTTTTTGTATCTAAGTGACAAATGGGAACAACAGTTTTTGAAATTGCTCCAGGATTGAGCAAGAGTGCTGTAACTAAGTCTAGCTGCAAGGGCAATTGTGTTAATATAACATTGTGTCCTTAAAGTGCCTGTTTCTTTCCCATAACAGGCTCAGATTGTTGTTGTTGTTAGTGTCTTATAACATTATGGAAAGATGGAGAAATTGGCATTATCTGGCTATGATTTAATTCTGATGCCAGGGCAACATAGTCAGCTTATAACATTAGCATCTAACATCTTTTTCCTGCAACATCTTTATCCACTATAGGAACAGTATTTATCCAAGGAAAAAGCGCTTTAGTACAAGTTTTTTTTTCTTTGGCTTGCAGTAATTGGTCATTTGACCCAATAATTTGCAACACACAGTGTATGAACCAACATTTTAGCATTAATTTATAGCACATTAACAACAGCCTTTCAGCCTGGCCTTACCCAACTGGCATGTAGTCTATTTAATCCACGCAAAGTGTTGGAAATGCTGAACAATGATATTTATTCTTTCTGTTGTTCTTTTAAGATAAAACAAAGCTGCTCTTTCTGTACCAACACACCAAACTCCTTCTGACTCTGCTCTCACAACATGTCAAATTGTTCTTTCCCAATTAGTCATTTTTCGACACAAATGTGTGGGCAATCACAGTTCACGTTGAAAAAGTTCACATTTGAAGTTATACTTCTTTGAATCAATCGGGATTGTCCTCATATCTCTGTAAAACAATATAAGAACATATGATACTGAAAATTAGATCTAATTGAACGCTTCTAGTTTGCACATTTGACACTGATTCGCCTGTTAAAAGTCCCTTAGAAAAGCTGGAGAGTCCATTGTATTCTGCAGGCACACATGTGTACACACACCCAAACACACACCTTCAGATACACATAGACTCTCACATAGGCAACAGTTCTGGATGCTCACACAAAGCTGTTTGCTTTGGCACAGACGAGGGATGGGAAGAGAGACCGGAAGCCCGAGGAGGGAATGTGGGAGGGTGTATTTGTGAACAGCGAGAAAATAAAGACAGATATACAGAAAAGAGGTTACAACAGTTTGTATACATGGATATTCAAAAAGATGTTGGTTTAAAAAAAAAAAAGTGGGGTGCCGCTGATTTTAAGAAAGATTATAAACCAAAAGAGGAGAGCGTTTATGTTTTGTTTTTGATTCACTGATGGCAGCTCTGCAGTAAGAAAACAGCTTCCTTCTATATTATAATAACATCTCTATAACATGTTGTACTTTTTTCTCTTGTGCCTTCAGTCGCACATTCTCCTTTCCTTTCTTTTTTAAAAACATCGTTCATTTATACTTGTGGCCCCCCTCTTTTCTCTCTCTCTGCCGCTCTGCCTGTCACTGCGCGGTGTGTGTAGGCAGCATTGTGATAGGAATAGATGTTCCCCCTAAGCGAGACCTGCAAGAGCCATTTGAAAAAATCAGCTTAATGGAGAACAGTAGGTAAGGAGTGGGCAGCTTGTACTTTATTTCCAAGCCTTTTTCTTCTATTCTTTCCCTGCTGCTCCCACTGTCTGTCATTTGCTCCAGATCTCTGTCTTCTGTGCTCTGCCTCCCTGTTCTCCGTTTTGTTTCCCTCCCTGTGCCCTCCTTTTCTTCGACTTGAGCTTGTCTCCCCCCACTCCAAATGTTTCTCTCTCAGGTGGCACCCCCCCGCCCTTATCTTCCCACCACCTCTTCCTCACCTGCCACACTCTCCCTGCCTGCCCTCTCTCTGTCTATATCTGTGTCTATCTCTCGCACTCTCCACCCCCTCTCTTTGCTATATTTTTCTTTCACTTTTCTTTCTTTTATCTGGGCGCACATTCCTCTCCTCCCACACTCGAAATTCTCACTAAATGATTCCAAGTGTCTGGGCCCCGTGCCTCCCTGAGCAGGCAGCAGAGCCACCACATAGACACACACACACACACACGTACGCACAGCTACACCCACAGAAAGATGTACGTAAGCACACACGACTATCTTTCTTAGTGCTACAGAAGGGGGATAACAAAAGACACAGGGAGAGAGAGAGAGATGGGAGGTCTCTTTGTTCCATTCGTGCTTTTACTGTCGTAGATTCCAGTCAATTATTTTTATCAATCCACCAGCTAACCATCCATCAATCCATCCACCCATCCATTCAGCTAGCGGAGTTGATTATGATATGGTCTTGTGGTGCCACACTTTTATATGGCATACTGATTCTACGCAGGTTTTCAGTAGGTGGCTAGTTTGTGCTTGACAATGACAAAATCATGTTCATTCAATAGAACAGTGAAGTCCAAAGCCCCACTGACGTCAACAGGTACAGGCCTACTGAGAGGACGAGCAAAGGCAGCTTCGCGCCCCCAGCAGAGCATGTCCATTACAATCAAAGGAGGCTGAGCTTTCCTGCTCAGGTAATTGCACTGCTCACCTCTATCATTATACAACCAGCCTAGTTTCTTCTTTGCTCTCCTACAGGTAAAAAAAAATACATCTGTTTAAAACAGAATAAATACAGTATTTGAGCTGAACAGAGGCACGCCAAACAGCAGGGTAACCTTATTTTTTACAATTTACATGCAATCACATAAATTAATCCATGTTTTTCCATGGTCCTGTATTTAAAGATATCATATTCTTTATTCAGTACCCTGGGAAAACCTGCAACTGCATTATCACTTGTCATTACAAACACATGCTACAAGAATGAATATCTGTGTAGCTAGGGGAAAAAAAGAAAAACTTTTTTGTGGCTCCTACCAGAAATGCCATGACTGCGCTCCATGTTTTTCAGCATTATGAAATGCTCAAAATAACAATGCTAACTGAAGTTATTTGGAATATGAAAGGTTAAGGAATTCTCAGTATTTCCTCCTACAGCAAATCAACCAACCCATTCACTGGCTGTCAAAACATTTTGAATATATCAACCTCATGATGACGCAAAAAAGAAAAGTCATCATCTGAGGACCATGAATGTCTGAACAAAATGTCATGGTAATCCGTCACTAGTTGTTAGATTTTTCAGTCTGAACTGAAGCGGACCGATAGGCTGACACCCTTAAAGCTGTGCTACTAATGTGGCAAAAAACAGTATAATACTACAATAATGCTGCATACCATTAATATGCAGTATGAAAAACAGCTTGGGTCTGCTGTAGGGTAACAGTATCATTCTGCTTTCTCACACACGCGTCTCCAGTGTGAGCCACATACTCTATTTGTGTTTATATTGTCTAAAAAAATTTTGTAAATTAGAGCAGACTAATAACACAAATTATTAAACCGCATGTTTTATTTCTGTGGCAGTAATAATTCTTTATCTGATTAAATGTCACATTTTTCATTTTCGCGAAATAACTCATTTTGGAATGAAACTGTAAATAATGACGAAATCATAATTCTTTTCTCCATCTTGCATCATGCTCCCTCCCTCCAGACGGCTGTTTTCTGCTGCCTGTTTCTGTATTCTTTAAGACATCAATAATTCAGGCATGAAGTTGAGGATGAATTATTCACATGCTGATGTCAGACATAAATGCACTGTGCACGTTATGGGCCTATACCCCACTTCTGAAGAAAAAGGGGCTACCTGAGCACCACAAAGTCAGCCACACTCCCACCCTCTTTCCTCTCACCTCGCTGCATTTTTCTCCCTGTCAGCCGTCCCATTTTCACCCCCGTCATACACATTCAATTCTCTTTTCATTCTTTCTTGTCACCTAGATTACATGCATGTAGAGCGAGGCGCTTCTGTTTGAAAGAGACAACACAGGGACAAGGATAAGTAGTGGTGGCTGAAAAAGGGATTTCACTGCCTATCCTCTCAGCACACAATGCAAGCCAACAATCCTACAAACTAATCCCATCGCTGCTTAAAACTCGAGGTGTAAAAACATTGCGGGGAGCCAGGCAGGAAGGCAGACAGACAACAGTAGCGAGTAACAAAACACTGTCTTTTTCCCTTTTTCCCTCATTTTCTTTACTTTCTCTGTTTTCCTGTCATTCTCTGATTCTTTTCTCTCTCAGTCCTTTTCTGTCTATTTCTCATTAAAACAGTGCTAGTGTGAGTCATAGGCTATTACTGTATTATCTAGCCTCTGGGTCTATTTAGACACACACTGCCTCCTTAACAACTGTTCACATTAATCATTTGATTCAGCATGACGCTAATTAGGATTTGTCAATACTATTAATCTGCTCATCCAGCCCTCATGTGGATTTGAATATCTCAGTGATTATGTAGACCAGCAGTTGATAAAGTATTACCTGTTTCCCGGCCAACACAAGGAAATGATGAGTGAGCAACGAGGAGGGAAACCGCCATTCAGACAGAAAATCCCGTTCAGGCTCGAGTGTTGGCAAGCATTTGCCACAAGAAATTATTTCAGTGTGTGTGCACATGATAAGAGATATTTGACACAGTGGAGATTCTAATTACTGGAAGTGAGAGCAGAATGGATATTAAAGCGTCTGCCACTGTTATTAAAAAAAAAAAGAAAAAAAGGCGACTGTTGTTAGTTGTTAATGACAGCACAATAGTACCACTGTGTGTCACACTTGCTAGTTTGAGAACTCTATTTGGCCTAATATTAGCTAGTTTGTCATTTAATGGTATAGTTAAGTTAAATCCAGTTAACCTAAACATTGGTGCAGTAGCTAGCATTATCACTTCGACATGCAGTCACAGGTTTTGAATCCGGTGTGCAGCTTTTCTGTGTGGATGTTTTCCCAGTGGGTTCTCTCAGGCTTCCTCCCACAAGCCATAGACATGCATCTTAGGTGAAATTGGTGACTTGGAGCATGAACAGTTGTCCGTCTTAATTCACCATTTCCAAACAAAGCAACCTTTTTTTTTTTTTTTTTTTTTTTTGCTCAGCTAGTGCTGGTTAAAATTCTGCACAATGGCTGACTACATCATCTCCTTACAAATGTAGCTCATGACTTTGCAAAATTGGCATCCGAACACAACTGGTACAATATGCCTGTACTGCCTCAGTCTTGATCACTATAGATTAAACTAATGCTAGCCCCATCACATTGCAGTTAAACAAATAATGATATATATCCAGCCCCCAAGCCCGATTCTAGGTATGCTAGGATAAAGAATCAAACTTTAATTCCTCCTTAGCAGAAGGGCAGCGGTAGCACATACAAGTTGCAGTCGTAAACAAGAGACGCCTGTCCAAGTTTCATACAAACTTTCATCAGTCCATTTATACAGCCTTCCCTTTGTTTAGGCATGGAGCAGCCATCCCAGATTTTGGTGAGGATCTTCAGATTTTTGGGTCAGAAGTTTGACTTTAGGAGGCCCCTCAAGTTGACCTTTATGATTGGGACTGCAGAACAACTTCTAAGTTCAAATGGAGCACACCTTTAATGTGTTTCCAAGGGGGATCAGCAAAACCAACAGAATCCTGTCAGATGTGAGGTCCTCAAACACCAGAGCTTTACTTCCAAAGCTAACTTCATAACACATTGGCTATTTCAATCAGGACACTCACAGGTTAGGGGGTTGCACTACAGCAGGCTACACTGTGGCTGATGTGCACCTCTTTAACAATGTACAGTTCAGACAGGAGGCCTCAGAGATACCTTGTGGAGACAGCAAGAACCGTTTGAAGCTACAGACACGGCTAGAGACAGCTGGCAGTGAATACAATATGAAGGTAGGTGAAGAAAGGCTCTTAATCTGCTCCTTTTTTCTATCAAACACCTCACAAAGCCATTTATACTGTAAGCCTTCTGCTCACCACGACCCCCACTCAATTTAACGG
>JAOWBC010001052.1:19946058-19963558 GCA_028566105.1 Hypoplectrus providencianus | reverse complement strand
GCTAACATCTTTGTCAGAATTCTGATGAAGCTAACATCTATGCAGACAGCTTGAAACATGGCAAATACTAGATACAAAAATAAACCAAGGATGGAGTATATTTAAGTAGTATTTAGTAGTCTAGTAACTATTCAAGTGTGACATTTTGAAAGTTTATCTAAAGTTTCCTTGAAACTTGAATGGGAATCTAACTATTATAAGGCAAAAAGACTTCAATTAATTGCAACCAAGAAATCCCATAGATCATAATATAATGCAAAAAAGAAAAAAAAAATTAGAAGTTTTAATTTGTTTAAAGAACACTTCTTAAAGAAACATTCAGGAAAAAAATAGTTGAGGTAAGAAACTGAAGGATGGCGATATGAAGCTTGCGTTCTGCTAGCAGCTCGCTAGCTTATTTTTCAACTTCATGTTTTGTACAGATCAAACAAATTGAATAAAATGTGGTAATTGGTGAACTTAAATGTTGGAAGGATGATTTAGTTGATTCTGGACAGAGGCAGGTTAGCTGTGCTGAGCTAAGCTAACATCTACTGGAAGTGGCCTGATGAGCACATCATTGTTCCGAAAATGCAAATATTTCTCAAAATGTCAAACTATTTCTGAAAAACTTGAAGCGTTGCATTGATGAGCAAATGGTAAAATCATGTCAATGTTATCAGACCCTGCAACCTGTACTGGGAAAGTTTTTTTTAAGATCTTTACTTTAAGTATAGATCTAATTTTACTACTTCTGATACGAGCACACATGCACGTATCACATGCAGCTCCCCTTCACACAAACACACGCAAGTTCCCTTGTAGGAGATGAACTTTCATTATTACACGAGAGTATATGATACGCGCTTTCGTGCAGTGTGACATCCTGGAATATTTTCCGTTATGCTTGTGTGTGTGCATGTGTGTATTTTTAAGTGAAGGGAGGATACAGCTGAGCGTGTCTTATCTTAGATCACACATCAATGTGTGAAACCCCAACTCTGCGGAACTCCTCTCCATCCCAGAGCCACAGGGTTTCAGTTTGCGGTGGCAGCTGAGCTTCTTTCTCTCTGTCTCTCTCTCTCTCACTCTGTTCTTTGCCGTCTCTAAAGTCAGTTACATCCACAGACGGCGAGCTTGCAGAAAGCAGCAGATAAGTGTGGAGGCTGAGACTGACAGTCAGATGCAGTCAGAAATAGGCAGTGACTTCTCAGAAGAGGCTCTTGATCGTTGCAGTATGACTGGAAGCCATGAGAACGGATCAGCTGCACTTCTTGCTCATGCTATATCCAGTAAAATGTAAAGCTGTAGACAGTAAACAGTCAGAACGAACACATTCAGAGCTGTCTGTTAGGTGCACCTGCAATATGCATTGTAAATGTATGTCAACATTCACTTGTGGTTTGTTATTGTTTGAGTTTCATGTAACTGACAAATAAAGATGAAACCCTCTCACAAGCAAGCATTACAATCTTAGTTACCCATAAAATACCAGATTACATAGGCTTTAGTATTCTATTTTTTCTTATTAATCTCAAATTCCATCAAAAGATCAACATCACACCACAACTGGTCCTCCAAGACACATTCTGGAGTCACATTGTTGCACAGGGGCTGTGTTCATGTTTATCCATTACCATGAACATGTGCATGGTACTTTCTGTAAGGAATAAACCCTGACAACTTGTCTGTACTAAGACTGTAATGCAGGACACAAGAGCTAAATTAACTCAACTCTCTAAATGCTAAGAGTTATTGTTGATATTATCTTAAACGGCAGCAAACATCTACAACATCTTTGTTGGATTATATTGTGCAGTTACCAAAAGCCAGTGTACACCCTTGAACTGTTCAGAGTTAATAATTTGGTAATAATAAAGAGGTACAATTAAGTAAGAAAGAAAAACAATGAATTGCTTTTTACTGACTTTGTATTGAGTGAAGCTACTCCCTTTTCATTTTTGTTTTAGCAAACAATGGAAAAAATGCTTAAAAGCAGCAACAAATGCTTTTTTCCTTTAGCTTACATACAGCAAACATGAACTTGCTAACTTGCTTAAATCTAATGGTTTGGTTTTCCTATGGCTGCATAATCCTTGCTGTTTTGGAAAACAAGCTCAGCACTGAGCTGTTTGTCTCCATGACTGACAGCGCCAGCAGCCAATCAGAATATTAGCTTTATTTCAAAATAAAGTTCAGCGCCGTCATTACACTCAAGTACAATGACATCACAATGTTTTTCTCTCCATGAATTTCTATAAATAAAAGAAATCCTAAACACACACAATGCATATGGATATATTTTATTATATATATTATATTTACTCAGCCAATCAAAGTGTTTTGATTGGCTTTACAGTAGCTCACTACAAATGTGCCATTTACCACTTTTTTTGCTGAAAACCTACACTAAACTACTTTCATAGTCACATTGGGCTTTTATTGAGGGATGGACAAATGCACTGGGCTTTGGTGATTTGTGACAGTAAGAGAATGATAGAATAACACCATTATAATTAAAATATTTACAGATGAGAAAGGTTCAAATTTACAACAAGTATTCAAGAAAAAGCCCCCAAACTTCTAAACATTTGTCTGTGTCAGAATGAAATGAGCACAGTTGTTCTATTGGTACAAAAATAAAGAAGTTTTCTACAATCTGTGTTTGTCTCTTTAGATCATTTACACTTAAACATCACATTTCATCCTTATCTGTGTTGGGATTACACTTCAGATATGCTTGTGTCCAGCAGCCCAATGGCAAAAAAGCTTTTAAGGTTAAAAATAATCGTGGTGACTGTGGACAGAATCTGCCACCCGACATTCAACCAGGTTAAATAACAAAGTGACAGATGTGAACCTGAGAGGTTTTCCGTACTGGAATAGAAGCTTATTAAACAGCTCACTTCGACCCATATTTAGCATTTTCCTCTGTCTAACCCAGTGGTTTCCAGGAAATGCACGACCATTGGCTATTGGTGCGCGAATCAATGAGCGCTCATCGATATTCTCTTTCATGTGGCTTCTCTTATCAAACTTTGCTGGCCCTGTGTTCACCACAGGCCACGGACGGAGAGGAGGCGTGTTTGCTTATGTGCAGAAGGCCACTGTGTAGGAGGCTTTCATTACCAGAATCATCTCTGCAGAAAGTAGATGGGAGGCCAGGTATGAGAAAAGGCCAAGGGACACATTTCTAGTCCTTGGCTATTATCAGAATGAAGGTGTAAACAACACCAAGGCATCTGGCATGTCTGGTTGCAACACATTTATTGTGTGTGCACCTGCAATTTGAACAAACCCTTCTGAAACTAAAGACGCTCCAAATTAGCCCCCATTACCAACAAAATGGGTCTGAGCTTAATAAGTTAGATCATTTCTTCCTTTCCTACCTTTAAGAGACATGCCGAAGCAGTTTGTGTTTTCTGTTTTCTATGTTGCAGCTTCGCTCAGTGCGCACGCCCTGTTATTGGGACCATGCTTTTGACATACAGTAGCTGTGCCCTTTCATGTTCAATCCTCTTTCAGCTATTTCTTGATGCTCCGAGTCAAGCTGTGTTCTTAGCCTCGCTGGTTACAAAAGCGGGGAGGCTACAAGTGCTGCTTCAAAACACCTTTTGCTGTAAGTACATGTGTCAGGAAGCGGGGCTTCGCATGAGGCACGGCTCTTTCTCCTGCTCCAATCTGTCACTCCACTTCCATATTCTGTCTCATCTTGAGCAGGGGCTACACTCACACAGATGTGGAGAACATTTCTGCTGGCTCTCTCACTGATTTTCCCCCCGCTCCTCCCTTTCAGCCTCTGTATTTTGCAGTATAACGGATACTTATTATGTTTTTCCTTATTATCTGTAATGTATTCTGATAAATAGAGTAAAAGTCTCTGTAAGAAAAGACATAGCTGATTGTTTTCAGTGGATTTCTATGTAAGGACATTAGCTCCAGGCATGTTACTGCAGTGTCTTCATACACTGTTATGTGTAGCTACATGCTAACATCAAGGAAACCTTTAATCTTGTGTATGAAACATGTCCAATTGTGTAGTTTTTGGTTAAGAAGCTTAAGTAGTATTTTTTCACGGTAGAAAAAAGACCAACCATACTCTGCAATGACCCCTGAAACACTAACAAATTAGAGCAGACTGGGTTTAAAGACGGACGTGAAAAACAGAGCATCTTAGATCTAGAATGTATATAGAGGCGAAAAATGTGAAAAAAGGTGTTTCTGTAACATTTAAGTATCTAAACATTAGGTTTCAGATATAGTGCCCAAGAGTTTAATTACCTTTTAAGCTCTTTCAAGGTACTGAAACCAAAACTTACCAGATTCTCAAAGCCTTCCTTATTACAAAATTTTCCTAAAATACCCTCACATTTAAAATAGGTCACCCTTAACCAACAGCCAAAACTGCTGAACTTCAGTGTTCTCTGTAAATAAATGTTTTTTTGGAAAAATTTACAGAAACTCATAGGATTAGGCTTCACATTGACTGAACTCTTTGACTTTCTTTTGCCCTTTTGCTTTGGCTTAGTGGCCCCCAGACCCCTTGATCCCCAACCAAAAGCTTATGTAGGAATCCATTTATTGGCCCTGTCCACCCCTCAGCCAGCCAAGGTGGTTCAGTCCAATCATCAATTACATTAGCGTTTGATATCGAGAAAGGCAATATTTTATCAATGCAATTCCAAGCGTGTCTAGTTTTTCACAAGCCACTCATATCATATTACCTCATGAAATAGATTCTCACATGAAATATTAGACAGAATAACAGCTTTCACTCAATGTTATTGAATGGGTTCGTAATAAATACTCACAGAGACAACATGACGTACTCATTTTGTTTTTATTTATTTATTACCTAAAAAAAGAAAATGTTCTATCACAAGTCACACTGAAATGTATTGCTTAAGAAAAAAAATATATTCATATATTTTTTCTTTTTTTCCTCTTTCTTTTTCTTTTTTTTTTTTCTTTTTTTTTTTCTTTTTTCGGAAACATGTTTCGTTTCCATTATATTCCACCAAAAAAAAAAAAAAGTTTTTTTTCCCAGACACGAGCATCAGCTGCTGTTGTGTCCTGACAACCTCCTCCCCCGTTTTTTAAAAAAATGCACAAAGAAATACATAATTCACAGTTACCATTTTGGTTTCATAAATTAATACAGTCACACATGTGCTACACCGGTCTAGAGCTAGAACATTGTAAATTGTATTTTTGAATCCTGTTATTTTCAATAGTTGGCTACAAGAAAGAACAGGCAACTTAAATGACGTGATCAGAATTCCACCAACTTACTGTTTTTTATCCTCTCTGTAATGCTTTTGTCATCTTTTTTGTTTTGTTTCATCTTTTTGAGTTTCACACAGAAGTGAGGCACACACAGAGTATAGTTCATACATATACAAAACAAAATTAAATTAAATTTGGGAGGGGCAGGGGTTCAATTGTCCTTAAAGAATGTTGTGTCCAAGGAAACAGGAAGTGCATGTAGTCTTGAGTCCTCACAGGACCTTTTCTTAATTCTGGGCTGTTTCTTGCCATAAGTACTGTGGTGTAAACTTCCTCAGTTAACATAAGTTACACAGATTTGTAGCTTTTTGCAGCTTGTTGGTGGGAGGATTGCGTTAAGAGGGATGTGAGGTTACAGACAACGGAGACCAACAAGCATAGTAACACAATGAAGAAATGGGACAAAGACAGCTTTTGAGGAACAATTTTGGATTTGTTTCTCTCAAACAAGCTTCACCCCTTCAAATCTACGACTCTCGTGGCTGCGGATACTACAGTCCTGTGGATCAACCAATGAAAACAAGCTTAAATCTGACACTGACACAGCAAGGGCAACATTTTTAAGGCACAGAAGCCTTGACATAATAGAGACTCCACCAGCTAAAAGCACTAAACAACAGATGCCCAGTGTCCTCAGTGACAAAAATGGCGCCTTGATGACAACAAGTCTGACAACGATGCACACAGAAAGTTTAGAAACAAACAAACAAAAAAAAAAAAAAACATTCCCTCCCCCATTGTTCCCAAGTGTCTCATTTTTTTAGTGAAAGGTAAGGCCACTTAAAAAAAAGATGAGGTTCACCAAAAAGGTAATCTCTCACTGCAATCTCTGGGAGTGCAATTGTGGTAGGGTGGTCGGTCGGTCAGACAGACAGACAGATAAAGAGACAGACCAGATGCTTCTCTCGGGTTTGACGGACAGTACTGTAAATCCGCTGGTCTGTTAGTTCCCTGCCAGAGTACGTCCACACGAGCCTCTGTTGGCGTTCGGGCTGGGAGGAGGGGGAGGTGGCTAAATAGTTTGTAGGGCTGTCTGGGTCCTTGAGAGTCCTAAAACCAGCACTCGGGGGAGTTCGAGAGAGAGAGTCAGTTGCTCTTTGCTCATCATCATCTTCATTGTCACACAACAGGAATGTTCAGTGCTGAGCAAGACGCGAGTCCACACTTAACTTCATCTGTTTTGGTTTTGCGTCATAATACTTTTGCAGGACACTGTTGTTCTAACATTGAAAAGTAAAAATTACAAAAAACCTAACCAACAAAAGCAGCATTGTTTATTTTCTTCACAAATTCATGCATGTTGTTAACCTTCATTCCCACAGCACCAGTTTCGTTTTTTTCTTCCATCAATAGAAAAAAGAGTGGTGTAAATCACACTTCTGCATGCAAAGAAAAGTCACTTTTCCCCCCTTTCGCTTGTTTTTTTTTTTTTTTTTTTCATTTGAAGTCCCCATGTGTAGCAGCAAAACTGTGAAAGGCCTAACCTGATATGTTAACGGATGTACTGGTGGAGGCACTAGATAATGATGCTGGATACAGATCCCACTTCTTCTCCCTCCTTTGCCAATAAAAAAATAGAGTCATTACAATGAGGACTTAGAATTTGATGTTCATCCTGTTGTGATATAAAGTAGTGACCCATGCATTCACTGCGGCTGATCTTTGTGATTTTTTTGAGAAACAACAGGGTTATTTGGGAGAAGACAACTCAGACAAAAAACATGGGGTATTCTAAAAACCAATTAACACTAAAATCAAACGTACACACACCCTCATAAACCTTTTGCCAATTGTCACATTTATGTACACAAACTAATTCAAATCCTCAACAAGTCCATTCAGGTCTGTAAGACATGAGGTGGGCTGGATGAAATTTATCTTTCCGTATCATTTGTTGTGGCTAGACGACTAGAATTGATGAATGAGCTAATGGATGATTGAATGGATGTATTTGTTGGTAGCCAACGACTTGACTAAAGCCACAGAGGGCTGCTGTTTTTTGAAAACAGCGGATAGGAAGAGAAATAAAAAATAGATTTTTTTCCATATACATTTTAAAGATTTTAAAATCCTCTAAAGCACTTTCTGTTAATATTATTTTTTTGTTTACTCATTAATCATTCCTATCAATACCCTATGTCACTGAGGTTGATATCAATACTTCCATATTCATTTTTTATTCGATTTCAGGCCCCACCTCCTCCTTCCTGCACACTCTGACCAGCTGTTATAAATCAAGAAAATGTGCAAATCAACAACTACTTTGAACTGTTGTATGAAAACCTGAATGCTTTGTGAACAATGCTACATATTTTTTTGCTTATAAAATATAATAATATGTTTCAAAATGGAAAAAAAAAAGTTTAACCACCCCGTAACAGGTAAAAACTAGACTCTGGTTGGTGAGTTTCGAGATCAATAAGAATGCCCGTTGGAATAATCCATATAGTTCGGCAGTTCTGCCATTCTTGTGAATAGGAAACACTGAGGCCTCTGGTGCTCCTGTCCTGTTAATAAGTCCAGTGTGGATCTCTTCATTGCTGTCCAGAGTGCGCTTTAAAAAAAACAAAAAGTCTGAAAAAATACCACCACCACCACCACCACCACCACCACCACCACCCAATGAATTCCGCTATGCTCAAGTTCAGGTATAGTCTCTGTAATCACACCTTAAAAAGTCTTGTACACTGTTGAGTCCGGGTTTTTGCCTGTCCAAATCCAAGCATCAAGACAAAGTTCTCTTGCTTTTGTTGCTGTTTTTCACAAGGTCAACTGTGAAGGTCAGGATGGGATTAAAGTCTGCAGGGAGCCTTATATTTCCTGTGACAGACACCAGCCACTTTGATTTCCTCTTTGCACAACTCTGTGTCACCTCCTACCAATCCACTCCCTCAAAATATATCTTTAAGTAAATCCCGAGCAATGCTTTGCACATCTTTGAATCTCCCCCCTGCGGAGGATGAGATCAGACGCTTCAGGCCATGACATACTCGGACTTCAAGTCGGCCTTAACGTCGGGCTTCCACACTGAGTCGTCAAAGTCCAGGTCCAGGGAGCCCTCGCTGGACATGCTGCTGTTGCTGTTGCTGCGTCCCGCCTTCCGGTTGGGCAGCCACTGATAAGGGGCGCGCTGGTCTCGCCTGGCCTTCCTGCGCAGGCGCTTCTGCTGCATCAACAACTGCAGGCGCTCCACCTTGCAGCGAGTTGCACGGTTCTCGGTCTGACGAATGCGGTCACCTGGACAAAGGAGAAGAAGGGGAAAACGTTGTCAGTCAGGTTTTTCTGTCAACTAGCTCGATTACAGTGAACCAAATTAACAGCAACTTGAACATAAACTAGGATTGAGAAGGATGTCAATAAATGTCTTTGTGCTCTAGTGTGTGTTCAGCAGCAGATAAGCAGCACAGCCATGACATTCCCATGGCACACACACACACACATTCACACACACATAATGTGGATTTGCTGCTTAACCTCCCCCACTGAGCATCATTAGCCCCCTCAGTGCTATTTCATCCCCTTATCACTGAGTGGGGAGACCTTCTTAGACCTGATCTCCTTGAGAACAAATAGCAAGGCCAAAAAACAAGCCAGGGACGACACATAGGGATAGCTGCTCATGATATCTGCGCACATAATGGCAGATGACATGCCTCAGTGCCTGGATGTGCTGCTAAGTGCATTTCTAGCTGTTGATGTGCCTATAGGAGAATCCAGTCTCGTGGGAGAGGCCTGGCACCGCACTGTGAATGCTTTCTTACAGTGGCCAAGTCAAGCCTAATTCCATTTATACGTATATTCGGGAGCTTGGAAGGAAGGGAAGGCAACCGCAATCTATTAGCCAGCTCCATTAGTATCTGTCTGGGAATTAAATAATTAAATAATGGGCTAGAATGTCAATAAACCGAAGCACAGCGGCCATCTCTGCCTCTGCTGCTCACCAGAACACACACAAACACACACTCAGAGCCGCATTCGAGTACATCATGTATTCACACAAAAACACATACACAATGCATAGACTCGCGCACATTCGTGAGGACAAACACGCGGCTGCACACGCTCACAGGTGCACGCACGCACATACACAGCAACAGCAGCAACAGCCGCAGTAGCTTTTAACGTGGATCGATGGCAAATTAAAAAGACCTATTGATTAAACCTTAGCTCTAGTGCAGCCATCCATCTCGGGCCCAGGACAACGCTATTGGCTTTCAATAGAAAATGCAAGCGAATGGAAATTGTAAGCGGAGAGAGAGACAGGGAGAGATTGGGTTTTTTCTGCTATTTTTTTTCTTTATTATGGCTGTAGCTTCCCACTCTCAGCTCATTGACCCAACCCCCCCCCTCCTCCTTCTCCCTCCCCCAGCTCTTGCCCCATGTCTCCCCAGAGACAGCTAGGTGGGGCAGTGTGAAGAAGTGGAAGCAGAAGGCAAAAGGAGAGAGGGGGGCGGGCAGTCGGTGATGTGGGTTAAGGAATTCCTCCCCCAGGGGCGAATGGGGATAGAAAAAAAGGACGGAGAAGAGGGTGGAGGGTAAAGGATCAGCCGTAGGTGGCAGTTTTCCGAATCGATTGCGCCCTCCTCTGCTCTTCCCCCCCATCGGAATGAATTCCGGACTCTGTGTGGGCTTAATTTACCTCTTTCCCTCATTTGCTTATCGGATCGAGCAGTGCAGAGCCTTTTCTCCAGCTATAAATATTCACCTCTGTCTGGCTGTGCATAATAAAACGGACCAAACTGCCACCAAGCAGGCTTGATGCTGCTTTTTGAGGGCAGAAAGGGTCTAAATAGTGACACTGAGTTAACAGAAAAGAACATTTCATCACATTACACTCAGCCACAGTGACTGGGGTTTTTCCACTTCCTGCCAATATCTTCTGTCCTGGTACAAACGTATGTGTGTGCATCCAGATGTCTTGAGCATGAGGGCAGCGTGTCATCTCTGGAGAACCGTCAGGGGGGATACCAAAGGGGGGTTCTCCTACATTAGAGCCATTGTTCCGCTGCCTCAGCTCCATGTGACATCCATATACGCTGCCGCAAGGCTTTGTTCCCCCTCCGGTCCTCCCTCTTCCCCTTATCCCTCTGCTCTCACTAGCTACAAGCGAAACCGCCCCTCGGCTGTGTCGAAATATGGCTGTACACAATGAAACGGCACAAAGCCAACACATGCCTACATACAAAATCTGTTTGTCTGCTACAGATTGTCTTTACACTGTCTCTCAGTTTAAATTCATACTTTATTTCTCTAGGGTTGTCCACTCACTATAATCCTGCTTTTTGAAATTACCATTAAGCAATATAGATAAGAACAGGCACACCACACACACATAAGCACATGGCATTCAGGGCAGTTTGTGGGTCTTTAGGTCCTGGCCTTTGTCCTGGCAAGATCTCTAAGAATGTGGAGCACCACTAAACTCGTTGTGCATGTGTCCATGTGTGTGTGCGGCTATTCATCAGCGTCACTACCGGAGCCCTGGGCGGCTGGGCCGGACACAGCTGGCCGCAAGGATCTCCAGACTATGTTTATGACAGTAGGGCTATTATTAGTGCTGGCTAAAAAGGACAGACTACACACACACACATTCATACACAGAGAAAAACACAGGCTGGCCCAAAGCCTGGATGCAGAGCCTAAGGTTTGACGTGAGCACAATAACCTTGGAGGACCCGGAGAGAGTTGGGTAAGAGCCATGGGGAATGAAAAAGAGAAAGAGAGAGAGGGAGGGAAGCCATGATTGTATACATCCCTGCATGACACAGAAAAAAACAAAGTATCTCTTCCTTCAAAAATGCACAGTGGAAGATATCAAACGGAAGACAGGTCAAGGGTACAGAGAGGAAGGAAGAGCCAGTCTCCTCTTCCTCCTCTCTCTTTGTACCACTCCCCTTTCTGCCAATCACACCTAAACTCACACCCAAGCAGTTTTCCATCCCCAAACTCTCCTCTGTAAATACTTTTACACAGGCCATGTAAATACACAGAGCGCTGCAGAGAAAGCCAGGGAAAAACAGACCGAGAGCAAAAGAGAGAGGGAGAGACAGAGAAAGAAGGGGTGATCTATGAATAATTGATGCGTCAGTCAGTTTTCCTTGCCTTCAAGCCCAGCCCAGCAACACAGCAAGGACTGAGATAGGGAGCACATGGGAGGGTGGGAGGAGGAGTGGGTGTGTGGAGGAGGAGAGGCAAAGGATGGAGGTAGAGAAAAAGGGAGGAGGGCTGCAGTGTGCAGGACGCACGGGGAGATTAAAGGAGCTTCTCCTTTTATTGATTGTATAAAGATTGGCCTTCATTTGCAGTTGTCTTAGTGCTGTTGTTTGTTTGTTTGCCTTGATAAGTCTTGTGATCTTGCAGAGAGAACATTGTGTTTGCTCAGCATCCAGGGAACCAGGGGAAATAGGGAGGGGTGGACAGAGAGGTAGAGAAAGTGAAAAGGGGAGAGAGGAAGAAAAGGAAAGAGAATCACATTGCAGCAAAGTCAGCCTCGGTTTCCTCTACTATTACTCTCTCTCTTCCTGCTGGGGTTAATGATATGGGCAAAATTCACATCAGAGTAGTGACAAGAGCTGCAGAAGTAGTTTTCAATCTAGTAATTCAGAGTACCTGTTTTCCGAATTCCTACGCCCTTTTCAAAGTCAAATCTGTATACTATTCAGGCATTGTTTTTAAGGTGACTTGGCATCCTATTACTTACATTTCAGGCAAGACCACGAAGTCAATCACTTTTTAAACCTTGATAACACTTTAAATGTTGTGTTTTAAAGGTTTAAAACAGCACCTATAGGAACCCTGTGTTTTATATGCACAGTAGGAATAGGGTGGCATCAAAAAAAATGATGCATCCTACACCATGAAACAGTCCATATCTCTCTGACCAGTAGCTCAATGTCAACAGGTAAAAGCTCCATTATGAGAAAACGCAGTTCAGCTATCAATCTGAAATAACTGACCTATCTGCGGGAAAAAAAACAAGCAATTAACACCTTAGAAAAATCAAACCTACTTGAATGACACAAACTGAAGCAGCCAATCAAATCGGAGCTAATATGAGCATTCTGACAGCCAGTGAAAGGGCATTGACAGCCCTGCAGGGACACAAGCTCTTCAATGACTTTTAGACTTCATTTGCATTCTCTCTCTCCCTCTCTTGCTCTTGCTCTCCTTGTCGACAATGAAAGGGCACCTGATGTGCTTGGCTGGCTTTGCTAGATAGCTCTGTGCTGTGCTGTGTCGCCGGGGTGTTTGTCGAGTTGCACGTGTGTCACCCCAAACGGTCATGTGTGTGCGATGAGAGAGGAGTAAAGCCGACCAGCGGATAACTTGGCCCCGGTCGAGCAGGTCAGGGCTTAAATACAGGACTCAATGAGGTTAAGGCGTTTCTGCGTCTCTCACATTCTCCCGTCTCCCTCCCTTCCCCGGCCCCAGCCAGCACGAAGCTAACATGACCTGACAAATCGAAAGGGGACAGGAGGGGGTGAAGGGATGTGGAAGGGACACATGAGAGGAAGGGGGAGGCTTTGAGAGCTAACTTTGCCCCTGCTTTGCCCCTCTCTGTGTGCCTGTGTTGAACTAAGGCAGCTGCAGTGGGAGTGGGACTAAAAGGCAGCCCTATAATCCCATAGCCCTCCCCTGCTCTGGCCCACAATGGCTCAGCCTGGTGCCCTGTATGCAGCCCCTTTCCCTGGCCCCTGCACAATGGGTTTGGCTGGGCAGGGGGCTGAAGGGATGGAGGGAGGGGGTACTGGGGAGGTCCACCCTACTCAGTAAAGGAATTTAGCTAACAATCAGCCTGCCAGGCCATACTAAAGCCCTCCTGTTCAAATCCTGGACTGACAAATCCCCACACTCAGCAATACTTTACAGCAAAGCCATGAAACCAAGCAAGTTGCCAAAGACTTTAACCAGGCATTTGTGGTCGAGTGTGTGCGCATGTGAGTGTGTTCAAGCTTTTTATTTACTCTTGTCTTCTCCCCCTTGCACATGAACTTGCAGCGGAAAGGGTAAAGGCTCTCAGGAGACAGCCTAGCTATGTGACATTTTCAAGAGGCTGTTTCGACCCGAGTTTGACTGCACACACACATTCAGGCAGATGGGAAGCGCAGGTTATTCCTGTGGCTGAATGAAGGCGAGTTCCTGTGAAGCAGAGTTAAGCCGCGGTGTTAAGTCCAGTAAGTCTTCCATCAGGTGTCGGCTGATAACACTGCCTGAGAACGCTTAGTCATCGGCTTCCTTGGGACACCATGTGGAACGGGATACAAAGTAGGCACGCAGCCTCTGTCCACACAAACACGCCGGCGCATTCATTGTCTCAGGGAGCTGAACTGCGCTTGGATGGACGGGTTACTCATTCACAACCCTTTCTGGAAGCGTACACTGTGAGCAGGAAGTTGGACGGAGCCAGTGAAGTCGGAAAAAGGACATTAGACAGGCTATTCTTTCACCCATTTTTCTACTTCGCCATCAGTGGGCAGTTGGTAGACTGATGGACAGGATATAAACACCCATATGATGAATGGAGGCTTAGTGTTGTGGTTTTAGCAACCCCCCTCTTCCGTGTCCTCCTCCTCCTCCTCCTCTCACTGCCCTCCACTTCACAAAGCAAATTCTTTTCAGAGCTGCATTTCGGAATAAATCTATTAAAAGGCCAAATGAGCACAGACAATGTATTGATGCACAACACAGACATGGAAAGAGAGGGAGGAAGACAGAGAGAGAGATGGATTTTACAGACCAGGCTGTTTTTGGACAGCAGATGGGGGAAACAGCGGCGTGGGCTGACAAGAGATGACAAGAGTGGGAGAAGAGGGGAAGGGTGGGGAGGGGTATGTAGGTGGGGGCTGTGAAGGAAAGGTCTTCCCTGAGTTAGGAAAATAAGCCTGTGTTATTCCAACTGTTCACTGAACACTTGTAAGGGCACCCAGGGTGACGCAAAGGAATACTGGCCATTTCCCGGTTGATCTGTATTCAGTTGCTGAAACTAAAACACATCATGTTTGCAACTGAAGGTCATTAAACAAGGGACAAAGCCAGCAAACGACAATAGAATTGTATATGCTTGCTTTTTTACACAAAAGAAAACATTAAACATAAATCCCTGTACTCCGAGACCTTCCCTACCAGATTATTCAACAAGATTTACCAGCAGCTCACCAAAGGCTAGCTCGATTTCCTCAACAGGAGATAAGGAGGCAGCAGAGGACAATGCTGTTTCTCTCAGCACAGCCAGTCTAACCTTACAACATTGACTGAATGTTATCTCTTCTGGACATCTGTCTGACACTCAACATCCTGTGTCTCTGCAAGGAAAGGAGGTTTTTAAAACACACCCTGTCCCCTAAATGGTATAATCTGAACTCCAGCACCTGTCCCGGCCCAGCCCTTGGGCATAGGTTTGTGGAGGTTTGTCCAGCCCTAGCCCATACATGCCCCAGCTGCAACCCTTCTTTAAGAGGTAGGTTAAATCACCCAAAGCCTAATCTAATCTAAACATAGCCCATCCCAGGCTTGAAGGGGTAAACTTATCTCCTTGGCGCACAAAAACAAAACCAACTCCGGTGCCTGACAAGTGAAGCCTGACTGAACAGGTTTGGAGATGCTTGTGTTGCATTGCTAAGGAGACCCCCTCCCTCCTTCTCCTCTACCTCAAAACCCAGGAGAGATACATGTACGACTGTTTTTGTTCTTTAATCTGACTTCTCTGTTCCTGCTTTGTCAGTATTAAAGATGAAAATAAGCACTTTAACAAGGCAATGATGCAAAAGCATCCCAACAGAACTGATAGCTAACAATGATGTGCAATGAGAATAGAAACAGAAAAGACAAAAGATGACAATGAATTCTTTAGTAGGTTACAATCTCAGTAAAACGACAGGTTCCTGACGGAAGTCATTTAACACACACAAAGGCACACACGCTTCTCCAAAGCTGTAGAAACTGCAGGAACATCTGCCTCAAGGGATGCACAGTGACTTAATATGTGTGTGTTTTCTGTTTGTGTTCCTGACATGCTTGCATGAGCAGAGGGAGTGTGGCGTGGAGTAACTCACCAGGGGGTTTGCACATTCGGATCTGGCTCTGGCACTGCACCAGCGGATGAAGAGTCGGCACAGGGCTGCTCGGGCTGCTTGGGCTGCTGGGGGGCACAGAGGTAGCTTTGGCAGAATGGCCCATGCCAGCAACCTGGGGCGAAGGAGGCGGCGAGGGGGACGGGGAGGTGGGTGAACCACACTGGGTCTGGTAGCGGAGCTGGGTGAGGGATGGGGGCATGCCCTGGTAGTGGCGTGTGGCGCTCAGGAGGTCATTGAGGATCTGCAGGATGGTACCAATATCTCGCCTGGGACGCCCACTGCTGTCCTGGCAGTTCGGGTGCAAAGTGCCTGAGAGAGGGAGCAAGAAAGATGGTTACAAGAGAGTTTCCAATTGCAAAATTCAAAAACATTTAGGGACATGCGCATGCCCACAGCAGACCCTAAGACCAGACGGAGCAGAAAGTGCTGAATGGTCTGGGTATTTTTTGTGACTCATGCAAGTTCTCATAAAAGAGGCTTTCAGCTGGATCTCACTGTGTGCAGAGTTATTGCTTAGAGCAGCAATAAATCCTGATGACAGCTCAGTGTCGTCTCACCTGAAAAGGTCCCTGAGAAGACTCCGGGAGCGTGGTTGACAAAGCTCTCAATGATTGCGCCAGGTTTACGGGAGCGTGTTGAGGGACTGCTGCCACTGCTGGGGCTGTTGGTGCTGCAGTTAGCCTTGAGGAAAAACATTGCGTAGCATAAGGTTATTATTCAAGGGCAGTGAAAAAGTTATGTGAAAAGAACAAAACTGTATACAATAACATACTGTGTTAACATCTATTAAATGACACTGATGCACAACCTGACAGCTGTGAAAAAGGTGAAATCTGGTTCTGCTGTATAATCTCATATATACACAGAACACGACGTCAGCTCTGTCCTGAAGATACCTTCACAGGTTCACTAAGTGACCTTTAAAAGTTGTAAATACTATTCACACTATGTAAGTAACCTATGCAGTGAGAGGCTGATGGTTATAAGAAACCCCAGAAAACAGGAAACTTGAGCTTTCTGCTATGCTATAGCCCCAAAGCAGCCAGGATATCTCGTTACCTCAAACCTGACAGAGAGCAAACTTAGTGAGCCTGTTACTTCACCTTAGCTCACCATGGATCACTCAACTGACACCTGAAAGTGAAATCAAAACCAAGGCAAAGGTCTCTGCGGCAGGCAAAGGTCTATGTTGGTGTGTGTTATGCATGTGAAAGCCTAATGAGGAATAGCCATTTCCGTTTTCTCACTACTAAACTGGGCCGTCTCTCTGTTTTTCTAGTTGTCTCCCACAAAGTCCACTGACATCTGGTTCTTATTCATGTTCCATAGGCTGGAGCTCGGGGAGGTAGAGAAAGTATAAACAGCAAATTTGGTTGGAGCAGAGGCGCGTGTGTGTTTGTGTGTGTGCAGCTGTTATCCAAATAAAAATAAACGGTTGTAAAGGTTAATGATAAATGGCAGACAACAATGAGGTTAATGATCAGTCTTCACATGAAACTGCGATTCATTAAATCTGCATCTCTTTGAATCTTGTCCTCTCAAGCTGTTTATCTTCCCCCCTGGTTCCCCCGTACGTCTCGCTGGACAGGATGAGGTCATAGACGGACACCGTGCCCGTCCTGGTTTATGTGTGTGTGTGTTGGCCTGTTTGAATGTGTTTGAGGAGCTGACTGCACTCCAGTGATGACTAAGTGCACTGCGGTTTCGAAGCGTGTGCACACACACACACACATCACATGCAAACGTTCTGCAGACCTGAGTAAACCACTAGTTTGCACTTGTGCTGCTGGGATATCCCACTAATCTAATCAATTTAATGGAGGATGATTTAGTTGTGTGCATGGCACCCGGGTCCAGCGGTCGTAACCCCCCACACATCCCCATTGTTCATTCATGAGAAGGCTAAGTGCCTATGATGACATCAGTTATGAAAAAGTTGATTATTTTCATGCTTGTCTCATTACCAAGCTGTAACAAAAACAATATTTTTGAGACTTACCTCAGGGCAGAGGACCGGGGCTACAGGGCTGGCCTGGCCGATGTCGTGGCTGGGTTGGCTTGTGGAAGGCTGGTGGTAGTGGTGGTGGTGATGATGGTGATGGGCTGGGGAGCGGAAAACACCTCCGGGGATGTGGGACGGACGAGGGGAGTGGGGTGGAGGA
>JAOWBC010001052.1:19872887-19886766 GCA_028566105.1 Hypoplectrus providencianus | reverse complement strand
CGTAGGTGTGAATGTGTGCGTGAGTGTGGTTGTCTGTTCGTCTGCCCTGCGATAGGCTGGCCACCTGTCCTGGGTGTCACAGCCTCCCCGTGACCCGGGATTACCTGGATAAAGCGGTTCAGAAAATGGATGGATGGATGGATGGATGGTTTAGCTCTAAAGAAAAATATGAATTTTTGACTTTGAGTCTGAACAAAAAATCAGCTCCAGCCAATTCTAAAGCTTTCATTCGGAGGTCGCCCCTGTGGCTGCCCACATCAGCGCTGTTCAACAGATGAAAGACAGACTTCAGGAGTAATCATGTCACAGCACTGATCTAAATGTTTCTCTGTGCCCCAGGGCCAGCGATGACCCGGAGAAAACCAACACCACCTACGTGGAGGAGTCTCAGCCCACCCATGGTAAGATGAAAAAGGGACAAAGGAGAAGGAATGTATGGAGCAATACATAGAGAGACAGAGGGAGCAGTAACAGAGACAGGCAGGCTGGGAGATGGACGGATTGAATTGATAGCAGCAGATATTTTTATCGGTCAGCACAAATGTGTTATGTCTATTCCATTAAATGCTGTGATCTCAACCCAATTAGTTTAAGTAGCTGTGCTGTTCCTGGAACACATTTTGATATTTTGGGACCAGTGAATGTACCCTGTCTCAGATGAAAATTATTTATTGAAAAGCACAATCAGTTTGGCATCAAACTGCTATTGTAAGGCTTTTAGTTTTTCAGTCTCCTCTATGGAGAAAGTACACATACTGAATTGGAGAAACAAGAGCAAGAGTTCATATTAGCAGCTCTGTATGAGATGTAAATTCCGCTACACTGGTAGTTTTAACTGTTTGAGGTGACAAGGCTAATATGCTTAAATTAGATAATCTCTATACGCATATTTCTGCAGAATCTGTTTACAGGTTTGCATTCCAGTCTGAGTTGTACAGACCAATCATTGTTTACTTGTTGCATGCAGGTAAACTGTTTGAAGAGAGAGCTACAAGGTCAAATGGATTGGTCAAAACATAATGTCATGTCAATGTCTGCATGCATTCAGCAGGCACACAACTCTGACACTCCCCTTTCTCCTCCTTACATTTAAAGTTGTTGATAAGACTGTATACAAAAACTAGCTTACCAAAGAAGAAGTCTTGCGGCAGCAGAACTCTGGCAAAACCCTGGAAATATTGACCCTTCCCCCAAAGGCGAAATCATTGCCATTCCAATAGCTGATGTGTTTCCAGAATAAAGTTTATAAGTAGTAATAATGTGTCCTACATGCATATCGTAGAGGACCAGAGTTAAAGTTGTAGCTGTGTGAGCCTAGGTTTGGCTATTAACATTATATTGTATTAATGAAAGTGTTGACATATTTAACTGAAAATTTGATGAAGAATCAGGGGATCATCACAGTGAGTAAGCTTCGTCCTCTGGGAACCATGCACGTTGTTGAAATGTTTCACTCAGGACCACAGAGATGGGCCAACTGATCAACAGAGCTGCAGTACCCTTTCTGGAGCGAGAAACTCAATACATTGACTCATAGTAAATTAGAATAAGATTAAAAATAACCTCTAAAACAGTTACATTAACCTCTCATTCTTCCTTTATCCGTCTTTCCCCCTCTCTGTCTGCCTCCTCTGTCTCATTCCTCTTCTATCTCTGTCAGAAATCACCATCAGGGTGGATGAGTCAGAGTGCCTGTCCATGGCCAGCTCTCATGACCAGGAGACAGAGCGCTTCCTCTCCACGGGCACCACAGGCCGCCGCGTCTCCTTCAATGAGGCTGCGCTCTTCCATCATGGCAAGAAGGCCCAGGAGAAGGGCCGCAGGTTAGAAAGTCTCCGCACACAGAAACACCCAAAGCTTTTTATTCTGTGTTTAACTTGCATTAATGTCCATGCGAATCCAGTTTCACTGCTTTCTGAGATCAAAACACCTCCACATTTAACTGTGTCCATCTCTTTTTTATGTTAGTTTAGGGTTGAGAATTTTTCACAATACATTATGTATGCTGTGACCAAAAAGACCTCTCACTCTTTCTTATTATTTCACTGCCCTACTTTTCTCTTAAAGCCCCAAGCCTGATATGCAATTTCTTCAAAAGGAATTTTTCTGTTGGCCTAAATGCAGAATCTATTGAAGCTCTGATTGCTCTGAAGTCAAATATTTCTCCCTCGGCTGTTTGCCTCTTGTGCAAGGATAAGCTTTATGATTTATAACTAATCAAGAGGGTATGTGATGTTATGTATCTTCTTTTTTTATTCATTCACACACACATAAACATACAGTCAAACTCAAAAACAAACACTGGCACCAACATCGACAGACAGTATATCCAGTATACAACCATATATGCAAAGTTTTCCTGCAAATCATAATTTCCTTTTTTGAAACAACCAAAAAATACATTCAGCCTCATGTCTGCAAATTTTCCATTTGCACTGCTCCAAAAAAACTTAATTCCTGAGTCCTTTTAAAATGTTCCTGTTCGTTATTAAGTCTAGCCAACATGTGTTCATTTGATGCAACTTCTGACATAATTTCCATCAATTTTCTAACATCTGGGACGACTGCACTCTTCCATACTCAGAGAGTTGTTCGAGCAGCCGTGACCATCGCACTTGTTCATGTTTAGAAATATTTGCTATTTCTGTCTGGTCCCCTAACAAACACAGTCTTGGCAATACAGGTACCGTCAAATCCAACCATTACCTCATATGTTCCAATGTTTTCTCCAACCCGGGCATATCAGTTTACATCCCCAAATTACATGTAAAACTGTCCCTATTTCATTCTGACACTTCCAACGTTAATTTTATCCCACTAAGCCCATTCTATGTAGTATCTTCTTGAGAGGATTTCTTTTAGATCTTTATTTTACACTATGATATTCATGGCAGGTACACTCTGACCGAAGGTGACTTCCACCACCTGAAGAACGCGCGGCTCACACACCTCCACATCCCTCCCCCGGCCCTCAAGATCGTCACTATCCACGAGTGTGACTCGGCCGAGAACAGCATCACGATGACAACGCGCCCTGTCGCTAAATCTGCACTTTCCATCTTCCAGGTGAAGGCCTTTAACATGCTGTTCGACCAGAGGCCTCGTTAGTCAAGACTGTAGGGTCAGATTGAACATCAATCATCCTCTTGGGTCAGGGCAAGAAAATGTATCGAGCTAATGTAGCCAAACACAGAGATCAGGGACCTGCCTGCCTGCTCATTTCAACAGGCTGTGCACATTGATTTCCCATTTAGATGTTCAATCACTGGTGCAAGGCTGACAGCTGGAAATTGGATCCAGAGCTGATATTCATTCATAGATGTTACATAAACATGAAAGAAAACTTTGCAAGTAAAGCCAAAGTACTTTACAGCTTTATGATTCTGACTAACTCGATAAGCTTTTGCAGAAACACGCATGTTCAAAATTTGATTAGATTTCTGTGTGTGCTTCTCCTCAGCCGATGCTGTGCCCCCTACCACAAACAGCCCTGACCAGCCTGACTGTCAATCCCAGCTGTGCCCTTCCTGGAGACGCTCTCAACTCTGTGGTGGACACCAGCTTCAGCGAGAAAACAATTTCTCTCAACACTAAAGACCCAAGTCCCAGCTCTGTGAGTTACCTCCAGCTCCAGTCTTATATACGTCACATCAGTTCGTAACGTAAAAAGTTTCACAATTCCGATAAAGAAATTCCTCGTTTTAAATAAGAGGTACCAATGAGTTGTCAAAAAATCTTTGTTCTGACACCATGGCCAGAAAATGAACTGCATTTTCAGATAGACAGGAAACTAAACCACTTATTATTAGTTGTATTTTTGTAGGCTGGCCTCCAAGTTAGCATTGCTTTGGGTCTCTTGAAAATTAGCCTCTGGGAATTTTTGCATTGGATTTTAGATAATTGCAGAAAAAAATGCTCTGTAGCAAAGACACTTTGCAAACGACATCATGATCACATGGCCCTTAACGTCACTACCATTATGTTCTCTGACAAGCTAACCAGCCTATTTGACAAGCTAGCAAAACCCTAGCCTTATCATTTGTTTAGTTTGTTTAAACGATGCCTGCAAAAACACAAATATGTAATTATGTAACAAATGTTTAGTATCTATACTCGGATATATGCATTTACTTGACTTCTCAGACTTCATCTCACCTAAATCTTTAGCATTTAGCAAGCTAAGAAGTCAGGCAATAGAAAGAATGCTAGCTTTGCTAGGTCCCTTTATGAATAGAATGCCTAGATAATGTTTTTATCGTCAGATTTGCACTTATGTGGATATGTTGGAGTCTCTGCTGTGGTGGCGGCTGGTTGCGTAGCAGACTCCTTTTTGTAAGCTAATGTTAGCAAGGGCTGCATACAGTCAGAACTGTAAGGGGAGCTAGAGGGGAGCATGACTTCACTTAAAATCCTTCCACCACTTCCTGCTTGCAATAAAAATGTTAGGTTGAAATCCTTTTTACACATTGGCGGTAGAAAGAAATAATGAATGCAAGCTGCTTTACAAAGTCCCTTTTAGAAAACACAAGGTGAAGTATCTCCCAAGTACTGAGTGTGCATTGAAATGGCCTCTAAGAGCCCCTGTTTTGGAAAAAATGCAGTATATAGGTCAAGATGAAGTGTGTTCAGTTAATCATTTGTAAAGTGATGGATTTTCTGAAGATACTCACAGAGTACACCAACCAGCGATTCAGGCAGCCAGTCAACCAGTGAGTCATCCATAAGGACATTAGCAGGTCATGGAGCCTGAGGGAGGACCAACAGGAATGATGGTTGATGGGTAAACAAGGAAGCCTGTGTGGAACATCACTGTCAGAAGGGATTACACACACACACACACACACACACACACACACACCCAGTCTTGGCAGGTTTTCTTTCTGACCATGTTTCTCTGCCCTCTGCCTCCCTCTTAGATCGAGATGATGGGAGCAGGACCCCGAGGCAGAGGCAGCAGTGTCAGTATTGGAGAGGGGGCCACGGTGAGGACCGGTGGTGCCCCTTATGCCGGCAGCAGTGCAGGAAGCCAGGGCCCCGTGCTGCAGTTCTTCACTAAACTGCGGCGCCATGCAAGTCTGGAGGGGGCCAGTCCTTACTTCAAGATCAAGAAATGGAAGCTGGACAGCAGCCAGAGAGCCTCGAGTCTGGACACCAGAGGTAATGGATCCCTGATAGTGTAAAGTATATTTTTGGAAACAATCCGCGCCATTGCAGCAGAAAAGTGCAACAATTCTTTGTGAAAACCACCACTGAGAAAATAAAATTGCACTCGTGGCAGTTTCCTTCTTAGATGTCATTTCCCTATTTATTTGTAAGTTTAGTATTTTTGGCAATATCCTCTCGTGGTAAACACACAATGGTTAAGCAGCAGGCTCCAGCAACCAACTGTGAGATGCCTTTTGGCTGCTAAGTCTCGGATATGCTCACAGACACACACACACGCACAAGACAGATGGCTTGGTGACGTAAAGTTCAGTCGTTCCAAGTCAATTTGAGCCCCTGAGTAAATCCTCCCCGCCGATCCCCTCCATCCTATATACACACACTTCTCCCTGTGCTTCCCCAGGCTCAGCTCTCCGATCACACCAAGGGACCGGAAAAAGATCACAGAATCATTTCTGAAATGTCAACAGTTGATGGAGGCTAACTCCTAAATTTAGAGAAAATAAGTATGCTGATTTTATTCGCTAATTTTGAAATACTGACATGCTGAAAAAACAAAAGATAGAATATTTTTTCATATTGTCTGTCTCAATATACCTGTATCTACACTTCTTCTCAAATGCTGGGTTTTAGCACCTGGCTCTGTAAGGCTCATTCCCGAAAAGGCCTAATCTTTTGATTGTGACATCACAACCTTACAGAAGTCCTGATGGCTCATTTAAAGGCACATTTTCTGAATACATGCTGAATACAATTTATTACTCAGTTGACTAAGTGCTTTCACTGTATATACCACCTCTTTCTGCTTTGTTATAGAAAAAAGACATAGAAATCTCACTTTTTACAATATGGAACCTCTAAGTGTCACTTCACCCATGCCTCCTGTTACGCAACTCGTACAATTCACTGTTCTTTTTCTGCCTCTTTGTCGTGAGCCAGGCTCTCCAAAGAGGAGACAATTTCAGCGCCAGCGAGCCGCCAGTGAGAGCATGGACCAGGACGACAACGATGCTCACCACATAGACCTCATCCAGTACATTGCCCGCACCCAGGACATCACCTACCGCCCCAGCCACCCCACCACACGCCTCCTCTCCCCTCCTTCCACACCACCCCCCTCCCTCGGCAGGTATCTTTAATTCCCTTGCCATTCATCCTGTTCACTGCTTTGCTGCCTTACACTCATTTCTTTACTGTAGATAGAAAATATTTGGTAGTTATGATACAATAAGATACTTCTCTATGTCCCAGTTCTTTTGCCACTTTGCACCAAAAGTGTGCTTTGATCATGGAAAGTCATCAAAAAATGTAGAAAATTATGTTAAAAGTGTTTTTTGGTCTTGTTGTTTGCTATGACATTAAATTGAATTAAAACCTACTATGCTGAAGTAGTTCTGAATACTATTTTACCACCGTTTGATTTGCATGTGATGAGATCCAGACTACTTTCTTGATTTGGAGCCAGATGAGCTGTAGGGGGATTCCCAAAGTGCACTTTTTCTAGAGAGTGAAGTGAAGAATTGGGACGCAGAGTTTATTCTGGCATAGGAAACCATTCCATCGCTGACATGGTCTGAAAATGTCATAATGTCCGCAGAAGTGCAGGGGTCTCTGCAATTTTGTTATATTAAGTCTGAATTATAGCAGTGCAGATTCCACGCTAATATTAGGTTACACAGTACAGCAAAAATAACCAGTGTCTTTGTATTTTCTTATATAACAATTTATTTCTCTCCACTGAATATTAGATTAAACCAAATCAGCCTTTCCTGTGTATGTTTGCAAATGTTTGTTGTTGAAAATCCTTCTTGGGAGCCACCATGAGTGGAGGAATTTGATGGGACACTTTTTCATTTACAGTTTATTGCTACAGTGTTTTTCAAGCTATGTTTCATACAGTATGCAGTGTTTGAACAAGTGATTTCTTGGAATTTTTTTCAAGCACCCATGGCATCGGTTTTCAGCTAATTTCAGTTTACGGACATGCAACAGCAGCCATTGCAAGTCATGAAAATCATTCTGTGCACTGTGAACACAGCCATGTGTCAGGTGAATGTGTTATTTAGGTGAAAGCTCTGACACTGACACTTGTTTTGCATGACCGTGTGTTTCTCACCCTTCCTGCTCTCCTTACTATTTTCATTTTATCTTGTCTCTCCACACCTGTGTGCACGCTACAGGGTAGAGGTAGAGGTGATGGTGGAGCCCAGCTGCAGCCATGGAGGACCGGGGGTGATTGGCCTATCCCCTGATCCCCAAGATGAAGCACTCTCCCTGGCAAGAAGGGAAGATGCAGAACCTTTGGAACCTCTTGATCCCCAAGACCCCCAGACCCTTTACAAAGACATCTGGACCCTTCGTGCAACGCTGGAACAATACGCGGCTTCCGACCAGAGCAGCAACAATGATAGGAACTCTGTCTGCAGTGATGCTGAGAGTGTGTGTTCGCTGGGTGGGCGCACAGAGACGGAAAGAGGAGGCCTCCCAAGCTATCCATCCCAAGATTTAGGGGACGAGGCAGAGGGTGGAGAGGAAGACAAGGACATTTCAATGTTTATGGACAAGCGGTTGGGGCTGAAAGAGGGAAGGAGGAGGAAACAGGAAAGCACAGAATCAGAGCGAGGGGGCAGTGATGGAGAAACAGGGACTCGGAAACTGCTGCAGATGGACAGTGGCTATGCATCCATCGAGGCTCCGTCTCGTGGTCCAGAAGACCTGCGACTGTTTGGGAGCATGACTGGCAGCCCGAAGGACAGAACAGCCCACGAGAAAAGGCACCACTTCACCAACGCAGGGCGAACTGGCACGATCGGGGAGAGCTTTGAGTCCCATCTCTTTGAGGAGGAGCCGGAGGAGGAGTTGTTGTTGGGTGCCAGTGGAGGAGTTTCCATAGAAACAGGCGCTGGTTCACTGAGCTGGTTCCCTTATGGTCAGATGCTCACACCTCGAGAGGCTGTGCAGCCTTCACCTCAACCACCAACGCTGCACCGGAGAGACTACAGCATCGATGAGAAGACGGACGCCCTCTTCCATGAGTTTCTCCGCCATGACCCTCAGTTTGACCTGCAGGATTCGCCACTTAGGAAGCACCGGTCCCGAATCCACCTCCGCAAGCAGTGGCAGCGCCACAAACAGTGGAGCGACCCAGGTGTTAGACACTTCCAGTCCTCTTTTGACAGACAGCGGACCCCGCTCCGGAGGGGTGACAGTGTGAACTACCCACTGGACACAAGCTACCACAGCACACTCCCCCGCATCGTTAGTGCTCCTGACGAGGAGACCAGCGACGGGACCGGCAGCACTCCCGACACTCCGAAAGTAGAGCCTACAGCTTCTCAGAATGATGGCAAGGACAGGGGACAAAGTGTTGCTGTCAGAGACACTGAGGACACCACCTCCTCTTCTCCACCACCTCTTCATCCCTCCATCTCAGAGAAAGATGGAGGGCCCGGTGAGCACCACGACCCTCAGGAGGACAGCAAGCAATCTGGGCTCTCTGCCGAGCCCCTGGACGAGCGCTCGCCCCCTCAGCTGCCCGACTCCTCAGGCTACGGCCCGCAGACCATCACAGCAGAGCTCACAGACAAACTGACTGCTAACCTGGATGAGAGGCTGTACATGGGCCTTCGCAGGACCAAGGACACGGCCACTGAGTGTGTGACAGTGACGGCCACACACGCTTCTCCGGACCACAGCCCAGTGTAGCAGGGCTCCAGTCGACCTCCTCGTCAACCTCACTCCTGCTGATACACACTTTGCTTTCTGTTCAATTTGTCTCAGATTTAATGTCTCTCTGTATTCAGCTTGAATGGTTTTATCCAAACTCACAATGAAAAGTATGCTTTAAATCACTTTACAAACAGCTGATCCACTAGAAAATGCAGCCAGTCTCTTGTCATGCCTGTCAACATTACAAAGCTGTTATTGTTGCCATTTCCCATTTTCATTGATAAAAACAGCAACTCGAATAATAGACAGAGCTTACATATCAAAACTAATATGGTTTTAGTAATAATCGTTTCCTCTATATTTGTTTCTGCGTCTGTTGTCTGTTTCTGTCTCCGCTGCTGTCATCCTGTCTCTGCTCTGTGTGACTTAGTGAAGCTGAGGGCCAATATGGCCTCCGTACTTGTTGATCCACTGTGAAACCAGGTGCTATTAGACAAGTAGAAAGTAACAGATCCAGATAAAACAGCTAGTCCGAGGATCGTGCTTTAGTGGAATAAGGCAGTTTTACCACTATCTATGAGCTACAGAATTATTTATAATGCTGTTATTGATCTATCAAAGCTATATGTGGCAGGTTTAATTTGTTCAAACTGGTTGTTTAGATCAGTAGTTCCCAACCTTAAGGAGTGCCATGGTAATTTTATTTTGTTCTGTTTTGTTCAAAGCCATCATGAGTCAAGGCTGACTCTGTGTCCTTGACACCATTTTGATACAATGTGGAGACATTCATAATGAATGCAAAGAGCAGTTAAGGTTAAAAATGTGTCATCTGGGCTTGTTGCCACGTCTTTGCAAATTGTCACTATTTTTAATGGAAGTAGCTAGCTAGGTAGCTACTAGCAGAAAGATGACTTAACATTTTTAAATCTGCTTAATTCAAGCTCTGATTGGACAGTTTCTCCTTTCTTCAAGACTTCCTAAAAATTCTGTTTACTTGTGACCCCTTAGTAACTCTCTCTCTAGATTTAGCAACTTACCAGACCCTCTAAACAGCTCTAATTCTTAAAACCAACAAGTTCAGTGAATTATTAAGATCATTAGGGGAAAATATTCTCATGCGCAGTAATCACATTGGTCCACAGGTCTTCAGCCAACAGTGCAAGGTCTTTCCCTCTCTGATCGCTGTAAAATGATATCTGCCTGTGACTGCTGAACCTGAAGGCATTAGTGCAAGATTATGCTCATAGAAGCGTTTTGTTTTCCATTTGTAGCTGACCAATCATGTTTGAGCTTTGGTTACATGCATGTAAACAGTCTGTGTGGAGAGCAAAAGAAATGCAATCTCATAATCAGTGGCTCTCATCTGATGATGCTTTTTATTAGTTTTTAAATATGTATCTGCATGAACATGCAGAGGAAAAATTCTGCTATAACCATTGTCTCCATGTCCATTAAACCAAACTGTGAGCAATGGTCTGAATATCCATCACCCTTTATCTAAACATCCTTGGGCTTTGTGGAAATGTTAAGAGAACTGCATATAGCATTGCAGGCGGGGCCCTGTTCATTCCTATGAAAGCTGCTGAGTGGTGCATTCAGCAAAAAATATTCTTCTGCCATATATTTAATGGGGATCCTCTGCAACGATCGGCCCATAGAGCAAGCACACTCGAATAACTTAAATCCTGCCTCCCAACCGCTTGTTCATATTAGCTAAGGAAAATATTTATATTAGAACAATATTAAATTGAGTTATGCTAATAGTAAATTTAAAAACTTTAACAACCCAGTGCTTTAAAATAAATGCTGCACATGGTGTACATCAAATAGTTGTGCTTATTTGAGGATGATGAAGTATTTTTGGGCACTTTGATATCATGTAACGGACCCAGAGGATGTAACTTTGCATTTTTGCAACATGTCAAATTGGCTTCAAAGCCCAGCTCTGTGGACAGTGGCTTGGCTACACCAAAATCCCACAAAACGTTCTTGTCTCTAGAGTTTTAATTGATGATATTATTCATAAGTATAGGGATATTATTATGTAACCTGGCTACCTTAAGCTACTTTTGGAGCTAGTACTAGCTACTTTTATTAGAAAAGATTTGACAGCACTATTTTAAGGGGAAAACAAGCCAAAAAAGGTTGGGAACCACTGGTCGGATAAACAGTTGAAAAAGACAAGAAAAGTTTCTCCCATCAAGTGTTCTTTTAAAAAGTAAGATATTCTTTTATTGTCCACATCATGTGTGTCTGACCGGCCATGATGTTTGTTTTTGACTGAAAATGCTTCTCAGCTGTGTGACAACTGTGATGTTTATTTTTTATTCGTTTGTTTAATGAGCTGTGATATATTTTTGTATGTCTGCATTGCTTAGAAGACAATGAAAAGTGAGTTTTGCAGGTTTGAAGAAGACAGTCAGCCACAAGTCATCTGATGATGACTCTTCATCAGTCACCGGTATGGCAGTGATCTCCATAAGCTATGACTCTTAGTACCCTGGGCATCACTGACATGACTGTCCTAGCAGGGACAACAGACCCAGTCTTTTGCGCAGGTTTACAGCCAGGAGATGGGCAGCTGCATTAAAGCTATGGGACAACCTGGATGCCCTCACAGATGTTTGGTGTTTATTGAATTTATAAGAAAGGCATGCTTTCTTGTGCATGGGGCTCACAGAACAGGCTTTATTTGTACACATCTGATTTTTTTGTCCCCTCCTATTCCTCTTCTTCTCCTGAGAAAGTTGACAGGGCAGTTGATGCGTGCCTCTGGGGGCAGAGGACTTCCTGTCGGCTTATAAAACCAAACCTCACAAAGATAGTAGTTGTTTGTAGATGGGCCAGCTTAGTGTTTTTTTTTTTCTTATTTGGCTTCCTCTGTGATTTATACAAACTGCTCCTGACATTCAAATTAACCTCAGACTGTTGATTACGACCTGTGGGGGAACAATGCCAGAATTATGCTATGTTTATGTCAAAAAAATCTATTTTTGCTTACAGACCTCTGCTTTTACATCCACAGTAGTAGCTGCAGGTTGACTGTAACCCAGTTATGCTCACGAAATCTCATTCTCAGAGGGGCTGTTGGGCTTTCCGTCTCTCCCACGTGCAGTGAGGGGAGCCACTGCAGAAGATGGTGTTGAATATTAATCATAACAAGAGAAGGATTTCTGCCTTTTATCCCCTGCCTCTCTCCCCTTGTTCTTTGAGGCTGTTACCATGCAGTAAATTGAAATCACTGAATAGAAAATCAGGGGGAAAAAGCATTATCCCGCTCTCTTTGTTTGGGTGTGATGATGATGCTCTTCTCCAGCCGGCCCAGATAAGATCAGTCTCTGCTGCGTGACAGGAGTCTCCTCTTGTGGCTAAGTGCAGCAGCTCCTCAGTGGAGGAGAAATGACTCAGATGAAAGGAGGTGAACTTGTAATGAATAGAAAGGGTAGTGATTCTCTTCTCTCTTATTTTTATTTTTTATTTTTTTGCACTCATGTAAGCCCCCCCTCTCACACACGCATTATGTCACAGTTAAAAATACACAATGTGCTCTGGCGCAGTTTCCTGCAATCAAACAACATTCTTTTTATAGCAACCCTAATCAGCAGATAGAAAATTAAATCCCCTCTTAGATAAAATGGAACTGATGTGTCCCTGAGGATAACGATTACTCAGCAAATTCTGACATGGCTTAACTAAAAGAGAAAGACATCTGCATCTTAATGCACGAGTCAGGACAGCAACAACTGAAGGATAATGGCCTGGAAAGGGTTTGATTTTGTGTACAAAGATTAAACTTTGCTGTTGATACAAGCACAATGTCACAGGAGCTAGACTAAGTGGATGTCATTTATTAGGTTTAGCCAACTGCTGTATAACTGGGGACACTGTGGTAAATGGTGTTAGTATACTAACCAGTAGCCTGTCCAATGCATTGATGCATAGCTGTGTGTAGGTCTGCATGAGAGTTAACATTTTAGTACAAATCTTCATGTTTTCTCAGACTTACAAAATGATCCATAGTTTACTGCTCATTTGTTAAAAGGCAGATGTCAAAACATTGGTATGACTAGAGATTTTGTACTTTTCAGAGTCATGCTAGGATGCTGTACCAGATTTTTGTGAGATTTATCTCTTGGAAAGTATTTCTGTATTCCTTGCTTGTTAGTAAACCGCTTTTCTCAAAGAAAAAAAAGACAAGCTTTCTTAACAACTTTGCTTTTGTTGATCCAAATCTGTTGAGCCTTGAGGGACCAAGTTCTAAAAAAGTGTTATTTTAGGGTTGTTTTCCAATCTGTGAATAAATGAATGAAGCAAAGGTGTTCAGAACTCGCTTTATTTCAGGGGAGTGGCTGTTAATCAAGGCGTGGGAACGGATTGCAGATAAGGTTCCCTCTCATGAATCTCATTTCATTTTTCTCTGTTGCTTAGGCCTGTATTGATTTCTTGCCTCTCTTTATCACCTACCTTCAAATTAATTGGAGAGAGGAGCCAAATCCAGCCTGTGATCTACAAAGGGAACATCTCAAATATCTGCCTTCTTCCTCACATCTTATGATCCATCCCGATGGCCTGGGCCAAAGTTTAGAAGAGATCTAACTGAGAATAAAGCCATTCTTTGACATTGACAAGTATACTGTAAATATGTCATTAAAAGAAGAAACAGATAACCAGAAAAATGAATGGGAAGAAGGCTAAAACACACACACACACACACACTCTGTCCCATGTTTGTCAGTGTGTCCATTGTAAATCTGTGGGTTTGTTTCTTATCTGCTAACAAGCTGTCAGGAGGCTGACGTGTTGTCTTTGTTCCCGGTCCGTGTATATTTTGGTAATTGGATTTTCCCTTTATGAATGGGAGTGGTTTGTTTGATTTTCGTTTTCAAGCCCGAAACCAACAATTGAATTACGCAGCATTTCTCTTTCATTTTCATTTTTTAATTACACTTTTAAAAAATGAAATTCAAAGTCGGAAAAACGGACCAAAAACAAGCATTATTCATATTCTCGCACCGGAAGTCAGACATGAGCGCATGGTCCAGGACTG
>JAOWBC010001052.1:19824388-19844546 GCA_028566105.1 Hypoplectrus providencianus | reverse complement strand
GCAGCGATAATCTGAATTTGTTTTATGTGTAATTGTCTGTGTACTGTACGCCCTCTTGTGGACTGAAGGGCAAAGACAAATAAACCAAACAGAACTGAATTTTGGCATACTGTATGTATGCATTTCCATATATTGAAAGTCTTAAAGACACATTCTCTCTTCTCTGAAATGCTTCTCATATTTAAGTTTTTAGATTCTGCTTTATTACAATGATGCCAGGCAGGATAGCTCAATGAAACACATTTGCAGGTTATGTCCCATACACGCTCAACACACACAAATTGTAGAAAGAAATATGTAAATGTTTTAAATCAGATAAGAATAGAAGAGGCAATACAAAAAAAAATATATATATAGTGTGTAGAAGTTGCATTTAAGGGAGAAATGAAGGAAGGTAAAGTTTTAATAACCTGTAAGATATCAACCTAAATACTCACAAGTAATCTTATTATTAAAGCAGGAGTTCTACATTTGTGTGCTCCCTATACTGTTATACTGTTAAAGTAAGGCGTTTTGAATGTGCATTATGAAAAGAAAATTTCTTTTATAAAGTTTTGCCACTAGAGGCCGCTGCCCAACAATAAACTTGTAAATCTGGTTTGTTGGTGGTTTGAGCCATGGGGTCCTGCTCAGAGGTTTAAAGAGGAAAAATCTGTGCTGCCATGAATCCTTCCAACAAATACCTTTCACTCCAGTACAAAATAAGTCACAAAAAGGAGTCGAAAACGAGATGTTTAATGCAAAAAACAAAAGCCTGCTTTCACACATACCCACCTATGTGTGCCATGAGAATATCGACTACTTTTTTGGAGCGCTTTCTCTCTGGCCTGAATAAAGAGGATTACTTACTTGTGCTGTGCTTTGTTCTGGATCAAGGTCACATTCAAACATCCTTGAACAACAGAACAGGAAGCTGTTTTTGCTTCTCAAAATTAATTCTAATGACTATCATTTTTAGTGAGACAATGTGGTTGTCAGTATTGTATTAATTTTGGAAAGGATAACATTATCTTTTCTATCTGTTTTGAAATCTTCCCAGCTATATTGTTTTCGATCATACCTGCTAAATATTCAAGTGGAAAATGTGTTTCATAATAAACTGGTAAAATTGCGCATCAAAGGAATGGATGAGGGGACTCTATTTTCCACTGGATTTAAAATACACTTATGGCAAACTCTTACATTTTACAAATGAAGTTTCAGAAATAATGTGAAGTCTTACAGCGATTAGTAGCAACCCTCATTGTGCATGAAATGATTACAAATCACAAGACAATAAAAACTTCCGAAAAATTGAAAATCACTACAAAGGGACACAAAAAATTGATGATACAAAACGACTATAAAGAATGACTGAACCATAGAGAGGGTTGTGTTTAAAAGTATAAAGAGACACAAAACATCAGAAAAAAGAGGCTAAACATTATAAAGTGTACGTGTCTTTAGAGATATCTAGATCTTGTAATACTTTGTCTCACAATCAGCCCATGACTGTCAGTTGAACACGGTGGAAAATAAACTCACAACCTTGGATAAACTTCATATCCTGCCTTAGGTTTCATGGAGAAACCTATCCAAAAATGTGTATTTCATTATAGACATACGTGACTGGGTCATGGAAGTCTTTTAATCAAAATAAAATAAAAAAACATTTGAGAGCTTGTAGGTGAAAACAGAGGTCCCCATACCCCCAGACAGTTTGGGCCCCTGGGACCTGCACCTGCTCTGCCTGTAATGTATCTATTCAGGTTCTCTGATAATTATTATCTTAACAGTAACTAATAACTAAGCTAATAAATACACGCAATGTGGTAAAAGTTACGGTATTTGCACCTGAATTAAAAAGTGTAGATTAACAGGTCACATTATATGGTTATATTCAAGTGAAGTACATGCAGTTCACTATTGCACCGAAGTAACTTAACTTTGCTCCTGACAAACTTCCCCAACTTCCTCCACTAGATGGCAGCAGTGCTTTTGCCTTTGCTGTCTTATTAACAGGCCCCTGTACAGTATGACTAGAGTGAGCTCCACACCTGCCCCGTGGAGATGCACTCACTCTACCCTACATTAGACACAGTCCGCCATGGCTCCTTCAATTTCATGCTCCCCCTCAGAGCCCAGCCACTTGAAAGAGACCAATATTTCTGAAAGATGGGACACAGTAAGCTGCACCCTAATAAAGATCATACATTAGTCCCCCACCATGCTGTATTCATTTGTATGGCTTGGCAGTGATGATCCAAACCATATGAGGAGCTGAGTGGATCTGCAGAGCCCCAGTGAAGAGGCAGGCCACCCACAGCCACCGTTCACCGCTCTCTTTTCGGCTTTCTCCCCTCCTAGGTCAGGCAGCATTCCTTCCGTGCCCTGGGGATCTCTGCCGAAGAAGGCAACATCATCAGATACTGCAGCAGCATATGCTACCTTCATTTCCCCCCCCCTCCAACCATCAAAAGGGAACATAAAAAAAAAAAAAAAAAAACGGTGACAGACAGATGGGCAGACTCACATTACTCTGGCATGAGTGCATACCTCTCAGTGTCAGGAGGTGAACGAGTGCAGGAGAAGAGAGGAGCAGTGCAGATGTTCTTATCAGGCAGGATGATAGTGCGGATAACCCGCTCATCACCTTTATGATGGTGTCTGGTCCGCAGATACTGTATATATATCCACAGTATGTCAGTGTTTTCAGTCTGGCCCGCTGTGGTTGTCTGTGTTTGATCATTGACTGAAAATAAGAGGACGTGAATGTTCTTGAGAAGCTCCAACTTACTCGTGTTTATTGAACTTGATATATTGCTCAAGGGCAGACCACCTTCACACCCACTCCTCCCCTCATCTCTCAGTATTATTCCGACCGCAGCTGTAGAGTGAAATATCAACAGTCATTGATAAACCCAGACAGTCAACAAAATGAGGTATGGCAACGGTTGGAGGGACAGATGACTACATTTAGTCAAGTGCTGTTGTTACGGTTATGTTTCAGGCACTTTATATTAAAGTATGAAGTATTTAGAAAAAGTACTAGTACCGCACTGGCATAACTGCACGACAAGTATAAGTCTGTCAATAGAAGAACAAAATGATCAGCCTCAAAATGTACAAAAGTGACAAGTGAAAATAAATGCACTTGTTTTGCAGAATGTCCCCAGTCTGATTGTTTTATATATATTCCAGATGTGTTATTGGATTATTATTATTATTGATGCATTATGTAAGCAGCTTTTTAAAAAATCTTTTTCTGACAACTTAAAATAGTGTCATATGGTTTATTTGATAAAAGTTAATAATCTCTCTAAAGTGATCATGTTCCTCGTGTTACATCTTGACCTGAAAAGTAACTAGTACAATGAGTAATAAAAACTTTCATATATAGAAATATTCAAGTAATGTACAAGTACCGCAAAATTGAACACAGTACAGGAATTTAGTACTGTCTTATGAAATGTATTACATCTAACTCTTTTTCCGTTCTCTAAATAGTTGTTCTTTTCCCTTTTAATTCATTTTTTATTACCTTTCCTCTGTATCTGAGATTGTCTTATAATTGCTTTTATGCTGTCTTCTATTTATTTTTTTATGTAAGAATTGTTTTTAACTGCTCTCTGCTCTAAAAAAGTTTTTAAAAGTGCCATTGAAATAAAGTTGTTCGTATCATTATTGCAATTGGGTAAATGTACTTAGTTACATTCCACCACTGAATGTCATTTGGCATAATATTGCCAGAAACCCTTTTTTGAACAAGCTTAGAAGTTTGCTCCACTTTGCTGTGGTGGTCCTCACTCCCCTCTAAATTTACACTACAAAGAAGCCCGATTTAAGGTCAGTGGTGGATCACGTTGCTTTAAAAAGCTTATTATTGTCTGAACTGAATAATAAGATAAGAAATAAGTATACCATTTCCAAAAACCACACAACGCAGCCTATAGACAGAAAGAGCGTGATCAAACAGTATGCGATCTGTGAGGAGAATAAATGCCTCTGAGCTATACCACATTAAAGACAGAGATGAGACAGTACTGAACAAAACATCCGGGAGCCACTGGACAAATAAAAAAAACCATGAACTTCTCCTGAAAAGGTCACAGTCAGAAGTGATTATGCAATGAAGAATTTCCCCCAAATACCTGAGCAGCTAATTCAATTAGTCAACTCAAAAAGCTGCAATAAAAAGAAGTTTAATCATGAAAAAGCTCAACCAAAACCCAATCTTTCTAAGACTTAATTACCCTTTCATGAGTCTTAAATGGTGTGAAAATGTTTTGTGAGGTCATATAAGTGCCCAGCGTCTGGCGCTGGAGGGCATGGATCATTTCCCGACTCTGGAAATTGAGTCAGAGTCAAACTGTGTCCTGCCCTGGCTTATGACTGGCTGAGAGGATCGCCCATCCCAGCAGCATAATTCCATCTGGGCTAAATATTTATACAGAGGGGGAACGACATCACTTATCCACAACACATTCATTCACATAAGAGAGAGCTACTTCCAGAGCGGAGTCAGAGTGAGCCGCTGTGTTTGCCAGAGGAACATCACTGCTTTTTGCTGATATTTGTAGAGACAAGACTTCAGAAAGAAAAGAAGATTCTGTACAAACAAGAGTACACAATGAGCTTTTTAATCCCAGTTTTTGGTTTGATTCTTGCTTTGTATCAGATTGGGGGGAATCCTGCCAGTGGTGAGTGGACTTTCTCTGTTTTTCTTTTGTATTTTGTGCCTTATTGTTAATGTAACAGCATCATAAAGATTAAGTACTTTCCTCCAGAACTTCTATTAATGTACAGTAGTGTATTTTACATAAGACTGTTGAAAAATAGCGCAGTAGAAAAGTATTTTTTATACATACTTTTTAAACAATATAAACACATTTAAAACATGTGAACTCCTGCAGCACACGGGTGCTACTTATTAGCCTTTATACTAACCCAGTTTGATCATTAGACATTTATTTCGACCAACTGGCAGTAATTCAGAGGGTTAGGGTTACTTTTAATGTTTTTTTAATTAGTTTTGTGCATGCTAAAGTTGTTTTTACGCCTATATTCCCCAGCTGGGATGTGCTGGCTGCAGCAGAGTCAAAACCAGAGGTGCGACATGGTGCTGATGAGAGGGGTGACCAGAGAGGAGTGCTGTGCTGGGGGCCGCCTGGACACGGCGTGGTCCAACACCAGTCTGCCCATGAATGAGGTCAGCCTGCTGGGCTTCCTGGGAATAGTCTCCTGTAAACCATGCAAAGGTAAACAATCCTTTTAAAAACAAGTAATTAACTCATTCTGCCAAGTAGAGGGGGTCTATCACTGGTGTATTGCTTTTGTTTATCACTGAGGGGGCATCAAATTAGTCTCAGCTTGGAGCAATAAAGTTACCAAAGTGCTTTAAAAAAAAACAAATTTAAAATCTTCTCAGTTACATAGTGAGGAAACATTATGGCATTATCCTACTGGAGGTAAGTACTGTTGGCTTAGACCACAGCCTGGATATCATTTACAGCCTCCCAAACAGAACTGATGTCTTTAATATCACAGGCACAATATTGGCTACTCCATTACACTAAAGAACTCCTTTCTCTCCTCAGAGAGTTAGTGAAAGTTAATTCAAACCACACCATTTATGAATCAAGATATTTACACAATGAGTGCATGACTCCTGGTGCGACTTTCTAACAAATTGCAGACGTGGAAGAGGCGTTCCGTGTAACTCCACCCAGCTGTCCGGAGTAGCTTCTCCTCCTTGGAGTCCGTGCAAGGTTCATTCAGGTTCACTTGCAGATAAGTTCTGTTTTCACAAGCAGCACTCATTGGCCAAAGTATGTGAATTTCTCCATACTGATAAGGTTCAGTAAAAACTGACCTACTGGCATTTTTTGGGAGAACACACCCAAACACACCCTAGGTTTTTCTGGCTTTGTCACATGGCTGCTAGAAACAGAAGGTTGTGTTTAGATAAACCTGAAGTAAGCAAAGAGAGCTCAATGAAAGGTAGCCTGCAGCTTTGTAAAAAACAAACAAACAAACAAACAAAAAAAAACTCTATAGGTAAACAGCTGCACCATGGAAAATGAATGAAGTTGATATAAAATGAGCCTCTATCCTCATTCCCTTCTTCCATTATGTGTTCATTTTTTTCTAAAGCTAGTTAAAAAGTTAAAAAGCTCTGTTTACTTCCATGAGCAAAATAAGAAAATACATTCCTGCAGGCTGGAATAAATGCCTGCCACATGCCCAGATGTCTGGGACTCATAATGTGCTACACTATCTTGATTATTTGGAATTCTGTGGGAGGGAAACGTCACTTCAATGGAAGTTTTTACTGGGGCTCAATTCAGAATAAAACACCTCGATCGGCATGAGACTCCAGTTTGTTTTCAGATGTTCCCACATTGAGAGACGCTGACTAGGTGGAGAGAAAATGTAAATGCAGCACAAGACTTAATGAAAGATGAAAATCAACCAGGGAAAGAGAGAAAAAAAAACAGCTCTGGAATCAAACAGGATATTGAAGTTCTTGTAGGACAGGAAATAAGAAATACGTTTCTTATTGTTTATAGAATCCTCTGGACTCAGAGCTGATCTGGCGTCATCTGTAAAGGTCCTGGGAAGAGTGTGCATTGTCTGTTGTTGACGCTACACTGTGCAGGATCACAGTTACTGCTGTGCTTCCACATTATGGGGTGTCAGAAGAGCCCGGGGCTTCCTCACTTCTCAGCCTGTAAACTTCTCTGACAGCTATTTGAACTCCGTCTACCTCCGAGCCGCTCCGTCCCTCTGCAGGAGCTTAGCCCAGTCTGTGTGCAGCCGTACACATAGATCTGTTATGAAAACACGCCAGCCTCACATTCCACCAGGCGAGACACCCCTGTGTGTAACGGTCAATAAAGAAATGTGATTATTGTAAATATTGTGCAAGGTGAAAATTGTGTTATGGTCTGGGAAAACCCCAGATCTCAAGCTTGTTTTGTATGAAAATGCCTGCAGATCACCTGATGTCTGCAGACTTGTTAATACAGTAACATTACACTGACACTCACGCTCACATGAAACCGCTCGTTGTGCTTTTGTAGAGACGTGTGAGGGAGTCAAATGCAGTCCCGGGAAGGTTTGCAAAATGAAGACAGGAAGGCCACAGTGTGTGTGCTCTCCAGACTGCTCTCACATTACCCGGAAGCACGCTGTGTGCGGCAGCGACGGGAAGTCGTATAAGGATGAGTGTTCTCTGCTGATGGCCCGCTGCATGGGACACCCAGACCTGGAGGTCATGTACCAGGGGGACTGCAAGAGTAAGCAGGATTTATCTGACTTGTGCTTCTTCCAAGATGAGCTTTCATGCACTTAGGCAGCATATTACATATTTTTCTTGTCTCTTGCAGAGTCATGCTCCAACGTAGTGTGCCCTGGTACCCACACCTGTGTGACTGACCAGACCAACAGCGCTCACTGTGTCATGTGCCGCACAACTCCCTGCCCAATCCCCATGCCGTCTGAGCAGCCCATCTGCGGCAACGATAACATCACTTACCCCAGCGCCTGCCACCTTCGCAGGGCCACCTGCTTCCTCGGCCGCTCCATAGGCGTCCGCCACTACGGCCACTGCAACAGTACGGCTTCTCTTTGTGTTGTCTCTTCTTGTCTGTAACAATGGGGACTCCACGGCTTCACATTTTGACTCTCTTCTCCGTGCAGGTCCCCCTCGGAAACCTCAAGATTTCGAAGGCAGCGAGGAAAACGCGGTCTAAGTCCTCGGTCAACAAACATTTCCTAGTGTCGCACCACTAGCTTCCCACGATGACCTCTTTTTTTTTTTTTTTTTTTGACAATCACTCCCCGTTCCCTTTGTGCACAGAATGACACTACATTTGGAAGACTTCTGTTGGAAGACATAGTCTAACTGCCTCAAAAAGAGCTACAAACCCTGCAAGCAATTTGTATCAACCTTGTGTTAGTTTGGGAAATAGAGGCAGATGTGTCTCTTTATAGAAAAATCTCATTAGCTCTTTGGGATATGTGTGCATATTGTAAATAGAATACCACTGCTATTTATTGGAGAAGGTATCAAACTCTATTTATGTTTTTATCCTAGTAACAAATCCATATATCCTTGGGAAAGCTGATGCAAAAAAAATGTATTTATTGTGTTTTGTTTATTGTGAACAATAACAGCCATTGGCATTTTACAATTTTGTACGCTCTCACTTCCCAGGCAAACGAACAGTTTTCCCCCCACAAGGCTGTTGGTTAGCGTCGCTAATATGCTTGGAAAGCTGATACCACTTTATAGCCTGCCTTAATGGATTGAATCCACCACAAACAAGAACAAGACAGCTACAGTTGCGCTGTAAGCTTTTGTCATGAGGTGAGGAGGGGGCTCAGCCTAAACAAACCTGTATATTCTGTCTCACACATGTTTACTCCTGATTCCAAACTCTCAGCCACCCGCTGATTACTAAAATGAACAGTTTGGTTGTGTTTGTAGGAGTCTCAGAAGACTGTTGGTACAACCCCAAGCCTTCTCTACAATACCTCCTCTGTTGAGTGCTTGGCTTTTGTTTTTTATATGCATTTTTGTAGGTCGTGTTAGCTCATTCCATTGCTGTTTTGCTGCTTTGATTTGATTTTGGAGTCTTCATGAGCAGACAAATGTAATCAACATCATCTTTTTTCAAAAGGAGAATTGGGTTTGTCTGAGAATGGACCGCAATTCAGTCCAACTGAACAAACCTAATCTGTTCACCATCTATAGAAACGGTGAAAGTGATCCAACTGAATCTTTAAACTTAAAGCAGATATCTGAATACTTTAATAATCCTGTATAATGGGACATCTCAATGACTCTCCTGTAAATAACAGTCTCATGTGTACCTACCTGTGTACCTACTGTGAAATTTAAATGACAAATGCATCAACATATTTTTGTATTTTTGTACTGCCGTTTCAAACATAAAGTTTTAATATTTGTCACTATGTGTCCTGATTCTCCCTTTGCAACCTACATTTAGTATACGATCTCGATTCATCATAATCTGCATAAAAATATAAAGCATAAAAATAGCAATACACAGAGAACTCTTTAGTTGTGAAACAATTTCCGATCTGCATTTTACAAAATTTGGTTCTTCCAAACTGTGTCACAGGCTTAATCATATTTGGTTTCAGCCAAATTAGATCATACTTGCAGCCTAAAAGAAACTGGACTGATGTTTAGAGTGGTGGGTCCGGCTCCAGCAGCCAGCCAGGCACTCAGTGTGTGTGTGCCGTGGTTAGACCTCCTCTCCTGTGCGTGCAGCTGCTGAGTCGCCTCTATGACAAGTCTCTCAAGGTCTCATGTGAGAATCCAATCCGCGCAGGGCAGCTTGTCTCCCCATCTCCTCAGGGATGTCCCCTGCTCTGTGTTGGATGGGTGGGTCAGGCGGATGGAGGGCGATCGAGCTGAGGAATGAATGTTTCGAGTTGCTGAGGCCTGGGTACTGACTCACTTCCCTGTGTAAAGTACCTCCCTTGTTTTTAAGTCTTTCTCTCTCCTTCCTCTGGATCCTGCGCTACGCCATGCAGCAGCATCTGGTTCGACTTTAGGGAGATGTTTATATTCCTGTCCAAGTACCCTTTTATTACACTGGGAATGGAATTAGATGTTTTGTTAGTTCGAACAGGGCAAATAACAATGCCACCGAGTGGCTGTTGATGTGCCCACACATAAAACACCCAAATTGGATTTTTCAGAAATGTATCTTTGAATGTTTTTTTGCGCATCAAGTGTAAAATTATATTTGTTGATTATTATGAAGACCCACATAGGCATATTGGTGAGATTTAGTCATCAGGCATGCAGACATGAGCTTAGTCTAGACTTGTCTGGGCAGAGGAAAACTTCTGTCCAATGAGGCCTGTAATGCCAGTTTACTTCTTGATCTTTAGAATTACTGTATAGAAACCGATCTAAACTTTAAAACCCCTATCTTCCTCTCATTAAGATGCAATGCCACCTTCCCTACATCCTACTCCCTTACTTCTGGCGCTCTTACTCAGACCACACCTATCTTCAAATTCCTTCCTTCATTAGGATCTTAGCTACACATCATGTTTGCATCTTGCATATTGTGCTGACAAAATCTGTCCACAGACAGACTTACAGACAGACAGGGCTGTTAACACCTGGAGCTGAAAAACACTTCCGTGGTAGTTCCTGTATGTTTTCTGTAATCCTGCTGGAGAAAAAAATTGTAAAATAACTATTGTTACAATAACATATTTAAATAACATATTATAAACATATAAATCTAATTAATGAGATGATCCAACAGCAAAGGCCATTCCAGAAACACAGAAACATTAAGTTGCCAAACTACAAATGAAACAGTTCGGTTCAGTTGGCAAATGTGAGCCTTTGGCATGGGAGCAGGCCATAGGCTAACCCTTACTGATGTTTCAGTAAGGAGATTGGTTCTATTGAAGTTATATATGAAATTTAACTCCTGTGTTACCTCCTCATGTTCTGCGCATATTCTACATCGTTCGTGTTTGGTCACATCTGTAACTAGCATAACTTCCTCACATCTGACAGTCGTTGTTTTATGCCAAACTAAATTTTTCTCGGCCTTAACCATGTAGTTAGTTGCCTAAACCAAACCAAATTGCAACCCTTTAATCATCTTAACCGTATTTTTTTTCTTTAATATTATTTGCCTTTATTAGATGGTGACAGAGAGAATGGAAAGGGGAGTCAGAGGGGAAGACATGTGACAGAGGGACCTCAGGTTGGATTCGAGCCCCGGTCCACCGCGGCAAGGACTCAGCTTTAATGGTCATGCTCTACCAGTGTGAGCCACCAGGGACGCCCCATGAGGCACCTATTTAAGCATCTCTCCTGTGGGTGCAGGAACAAATGATCTTTGTGGTTGTATGGTTTGGGGACTTGTTGAATTATTCCCATACCTTTATAAGTGTGAGCCATCTATAAATTCTTCCGTGACCCACATCATAAACTCACCATGGCCATGTTTCTTGCCATAGTTTAAAAAGTGGCAAACCCCACAGGAATTTGAAGTGAACACCCAAAAAATAAAACATTTGCTGCACGTTGCGGTGAAAATGCTGAAGTGGCTGTGGTCTTCCAGGAAAATACACAAGTGAAAAATAAGTTGAGGCAGCACTTTTGACACGTCGTATCTGGACAAACCATCCTGAAGGATGCAAGACAAATCCCATTTGCTGTTGTCATTATGACTGAGTAATACCTTCACCAGCAACAACCTGTATATCATTAGCACACAGCCCTCTGACTGTCGGATGTGATGCGCCTGCGTCACACCAGTGGTGGTAATGACATAACCACAGAGTAAACCTATGAGCCATTTCAGAGGTATCCTAATTACACTTAACATGAGACCTCAGGAATTCTCTGCCCACTTTTCTCCATATTTCATTCTTTTTCCTACATGTTATGGTTTGTGGTGTGGACAGTGAGGGGTCAGCCTCACTTCCACGGCAACACTGCTTTGTGTGTGTGTGTGTTTGTCTGTATGTTTGGGTGTGTGGGAGTGATTATGGGTGCATCTCACCTGCTATAAGCAGGGGATAAATCACACACACACACATTACATCACAACCTCTGGCTGAGTTGTTTATGTCCCTACAAACACATGGGGCTATAATGTGACGCCCACACTGACATTTCAGGGATGCGTAATCATCCTGCTCTGATATGTCAAGCCTCTTTCTCAACAACGTCCACATGGCATCATTTCCGCAAAGTTGCCGTTCTACTTCCAGTAAGTTTACAACGAACATTTAGATCTGAAATGATGATGTGATGAGACCAGGCGCTGTGGAGTGTTTTCGGAGACCACCCACTCTCTGGAACACGCCACTGGATTGTAAACAGCTCAGTCGCACAGCTGAAACTAATAGATATCAGATCCATCACTCCATCAGAATATATCTGCCTCAGACTTGCTCTGTTACACGGCAAGTCTTTTAATTTCTCACATGTGCATGAAATTAAGATTTTGACAACTGATTGTTACACTGACATGACAGCCCACACTTTAGTCTTATAGTTTATACTGCTACAGATGACGTTCTATCGATTTCTGGGAAATATTCTTTACTTTTTTTATTGTCTCTGGATGTGGGTCATGTAAATCTTTTCTTAAGTATATCAGAATACGAAAGAGCCAAACAGTCAATGGAGAGTAATGTTCCCTTAATGATAATGACAAAAATCCTTTTTGAGAAGAAGAAAATGGTTAAGGAAAGGTTCAAAAGCTTTATTTACTTTTTTAACCTCTAACTGTTTACAGGGCACATTCAAAATGTCAATCCTGACTGAGTGCAAGGTTATTATTTTTTAAAGGGATCGTTCACCCCAGAATCAAATATACATGTTTTCTCCTCACACCTGTTGTGCTACTTATTTGCCTCAAGTGTTTTGGTTTGAGTTGTTGATAAATGACTCTTGTTTTTCCTTTTTTTTTCCTGAATTCAATAGTAATCTCTTTCAGAATAGCATGACTCTGTTACCCAAGATAATCTACAATCAACCTTGCTGTAAGTATTTGCTAAGCAATTTTTGTAGGAGTCTTTTTGGCATGTGATGTAGTTCCATTATATGGGAGAGAATATTATGAAATCATACATCTCTACAGCAGATATCTCAGACACTCTGCAACTAACATTAAACAACATCTTCTAGTGATAAGCAGAAATACAATTGACAGATCTTTTTTTATTATTATTTTTGGGTGAACTGGGGCCATCCACAAAACTGCCGTTTAATTTGTTTGCAACCGAGCATAGTAAGCAACAACTGAAACTCCAGGCAGGAGTTTTGGTGGTGATCTGCTCAGGATCAGATCACCAACAACAAATCAGTGGAGTTAGGAAATTGAGCAAATGCTAATTGTCCCCAATTATTCTTGGTGAATTGTCTCACTTCCTCTTTTTGACCTCTGAGACAACTTCTCATCTGGCTCTGTGTGTGGTCCGGCACATATGTACTGACAGGAGGGAAATGTACTGGGAATGCAACAAAATATCCTGTAAGACTTTAAAAAATGTGAAATGTACCTTCGGAAAGTTGATTGCCAAATATAATGAAATCACTCTGTTACAGTTTTCACTGAACATTTAGATCATTTAGTCTGTGTGAGGGTTTATACTGTGTTTTGGAGCATGTGAATTTAAGACGTGTGTTTCCTCCTCTGCATTGGCACAGACAAGGTCATTGAATTAACTCTGGTTTGAGTTCATGTTGAAATATCGAACCACATAACTGAAAAAAAAAAGTCAATGAAGTGTGATAATTGTGCTACACTTAGCTCCCAAACTTGACTCAAATTGAGTCAAATTGTGCAATTTGCGGCTTGGAAAATTACCAGACCATGACCATAATTTCACATCAGCTTTTCAGGTGGTTCTCACATAGAAGCAAGACAGAAATACCTTTTTTTTATTAGCCTTGGCCCAAATACCTGCTTGTTTATAATGGAAAGTTGGTTGGCTATCATGGAAAATTGGTTGAACGTTTAATTCGCTGTCATGCGTTACGGTATGCCATGCAAACTCAGCATAGAAGAGAGTGGGAAAGTTGCCTTGGTTCGAGTTTCATTTGTTCTCGCCTGCTCAATATCACCATCTTCTTTTACAGCTTGTTGAATAGCCACTGGGACGCAGCTAATTCAATCATCTGTTAGGAGATCTTCTGCTTGTTGAAGTAAGACAGTTTACCATCAATGACCTCTGGAGGCCCATATGGTATCTATTCCCCCAGACTACAGAGCTGCACATCTTCTAAACACACTCCTGATCAGAGCAGTAACAGCACCCATGCGTTGTGCTGCTCGCTCTGGTGTTGCTTGACTGCGGAGGCTGTGAGACATACAATAGCGTGGGAAAATATGTAAACATACACATACAGACACACACTGTCTGTACTGTACGCACGCAAAATATTCAGACAACGCATTCAGGAAACCCACGCACACAGAAAGACAGAAAACACAGCCTCAGCCGCACAAACAGACACACACAGTATACTCAGCACAATAAATGCATTGATCGAGAATATTCTTTAGTGTCTGCTTCTCATACACAGATCTTGATATTGTCTGTTTTCTCCTTTCACACTCATCCACCTGTAGAGTAATTTAATGTGGAATTTTTCAAGTTTAGAACAGCTGTGTAGAAGAGATAACACTGTGTTTCCCCAGCACGCTGTCTTGCTCAATGTCCTTGTAATTTCCTTGACTGTTTTTACTGTATTGCATCATTCTGTTGATTATTGCTCACATTATTTGGAAAGATATCTAATTATATTTCTAAAAAGGGATTACCGGTATTTGAATTGCAATTCTGATTTCTTTCACAGTATTGCAGGGAATGCTCAGTTTTGCATATTTTTTCTTTTTTCATTAAATAGTATATTAAAACAATTCCGATTATAAAAATAACGGTTATTTCATTTTTTGCAAGTTTCAGCACCAATAAAATATTTTCCTAACATCTACAGTGTTTTCAGCTTTTAAAAAAAGTGATTCTGTGATTTGGATATTGCACCAATAATAACCAACCAAATAATATTGCGATAATATTAAAATGTTATCCACAGCCATATCTATGTGGTATCTATGTGAGGCTAATCCCAACGGTGCTTTAAGATAAAAAGTCTCCAGCTCCACTTTGGATTTTCCACATTATTGGGTCCTGAAGTAAGTGAGATTTAGGTGCTTCACTAATTTGAATGTGGGTTAAATTATTTATTGTGAAGCTCTTTCAGCTCTACAGAATGAATCATATGGTAATAATGGGGTTCTTATTACAATGCAAGTCTATGGGAAAAGTCCTCTTGGCCCCATGGTTAAAGTTGTAATTTCACAGTTTGGCCACTTGTCACTTTTTTTTTGGCTTGGTACATCACAAAACGGCACTTTCTACCTCTGAATAATTGTGACATCATAAGCTTACAAAAGTCTTGACTGGTTATTGAAAGGCTATTTTTGTCCGTTTACATTTCTTCATGCATAGCGTAAAGCAACTACATCTGCTTGATGATCAAGAAAGACATGATAATCTCATGGTATTTTTAATTTTTTTTTTTTTTTTTACATTATTAGACTTTAATGACATAGCACAGCTGAGGGTATGACCATGCTGCTAGTTTGTTTAGAGAGTGTATGCACGGTAAATCCTCTAGTGGCATTAAACAAAAATAGATAATGAAAGAATATCAGAACATGTGTAACATCTTTATTTTAAAGTGAGAGAGAGAGCTGTTTAACCAATGGGTCCGTAAAAGCAGATTAAATCAAACTCTGCTGAAGCATCTGCAGTGAGCAACCACAAACAGTCCCACTGACGGCTGAACTAAGTTGCTAATTGTACACATATGCTTCTCCAGCGGCAACATCTATATTTTGTTAGCTGTCCGGTGATGTAATCCAAAACACTTATGTGCACTTATGTCGTGTCACAAGATTTTGTTCTGGAACACAAGCAGAGCAGAAAAACACTGTGGGACACCTGCTCTGGTTTAACATGTGGAGCCTATGTACATGTTCTCAAAATGTCCTGTTTATTTTCATACAGATGGTTTTGACCATCACTAATGTTGACCTTTTAGCTGTTTGCCCAGAGATCTAATGGTGTGTATGTGTATGTATGTGTATGTGTGATGCACAGTTCTTGTGACACATGGCCTCAGACAGAGTGTGTCTAGAGGGAGAGAGAGTCTTCGATGGGTGGGACTGAAAACAAGTGACGCATGACTAAGAGGCCCAGGAAGTTCCAGCAGGCGGCTGTTATTGCTGAGTGTGTGGGTGTGTGTGTCTATGTGTGTGTTTATGTGTGTACGGGAGTGTGATCAGGGGCCCAGAGGGACTGTGTGGGGCAATCCCGGCTGGAGTGTCTGGAAAATCTCTATGGAGTGACAAAAGCAGCAGTGTCCCTTGCAGCATATCTGTCTGTTGCCTTGGCTGCAACACTTTATTGCCTCTTAGAGTTTAATTTAATGAAACTGTAAAAAGCAAACAAACAACAAACTGTAAGTGAGTGTATGTGTGCATGCTCCATGCATATGTAGTCTCAAAGCCACTTAATTACAGCGGCAGGAAGAAATACAATTAGTGACTTCCACCCCTTGCAGTGTTTTACAGTGATTGCAGTGTTTTAATCCTTCTGCATCTTTAGACACATCCTTTGGCTTTTAATTTCACATTTTTCAATCTTTTTAGATACTTGATGCATATGGCATCAATTTTGGTAAGGGTGTGATTTTGTTTTCCTCTTAGAATTTTGGAGGTTCACTCTTTTCCCCTTTAATAGGACTATAATAAACTGTGTAGCCAAAAGACCCTGAGAAAGAAAAAAAAATCCACATTAAAATCCATTCAAACCACAAGTTTTGAACCCACTGACAGCTGAAAATTGAAGCATTCTATTGTATCAAGCTAAAAATCTCCAGGTGTGGTGCATTTTAACTGTTCTCCACCAGATAAAACCATTTTCTCATACTTACCTTTACTTATAAATAATATTAATTTTCAGTTTTATGGCAGTTTTTTGGTACATACATTTATCTTTCCAAGGTAACAGTTTTTGAAAGGGACGCACAAAGTTTAATTCACATCACAGCGAGAAAACAACTTATATATTTATGCTTCATCAAAACGGTTCAGTTGTACACCAGATTAGAAGTGACGTAAAACTACATGATTTGGAAAGCCGCTCTGTCTGGTCGAGTTGTTTTGTCCGCTGCTCACATGACCTGTGTCTGACCCAAAGTCACTCACTCCCCAGATTGCATTGCTACAATGAGCAGTGGACTGGGATGGCGGTGACGCACTGGGCGCAAAGAGACAATGGCTTACCTCAGACAGGCAGACATAGCAAACCTCAGTGCTATCAGACGCTCTCTAATCTCAGTCCATGGGACTGCCGTGTCTTTCCTGCTCCCACATGGCCAGATCAGACACAACAGTGGCCTCGAGAGGACATTAGGACCTAACTACGTTACAATGTGAGCTTTGCTGCAAGGACACATCCGGTCATTATAACTAATCATATCTATATTATGCATGATATGATGGGAAACTAAACCATGGAGTCACTGCAATTGTTTCATTGTTTTTTAATTCAAATATATGAAAATATTTTTCTTCATAATAATGAACACAATTAGATTTGGTTGCATCCAGGGCTACTTGCCTCAAGAGCCTAAACCCGGACATCTGTAAATAAAAATCAGGCCAGACAGTTTGAGGGATGTGATTGGCTGATGGGCAGTCAGATGGGAACTCCTACTCGGTTCTCTCAACATGTGTTGCAAAGCACCAGAGATACTGCAGACCTGTGTGACATGTTTATAGCTGTCAATCTGCAGTTATGGTAATCACATTAAGGATAAAAAATAGTATATTGAGGAAATTTTAATTTACAACCCCAAAAATAAAAACAGACCTGAAAACAAAATAAAATCAATCATTTTTCCCTCCAGTTCTTATATAACTAAGTGATCTCTGAGGCCTTCACTGATATCTCAGAGCCGCCAGATAGCCGCCAACAAGAACTTGGCTGTGTTCACATAAACCAAGAGAATGTCTTTCCCATGTGAGGGTCTATTTATTTACTGTCTTATGTCTCAGGTTTGACACTCGAAAAAATGGTTCCAACAACTACTGTCAAATAATCAAGGACAGCACACAAATCCACCTTTGACGAGATGCATTGCTCAAAAACAGATGCTACTTTTAAACACTTAAAGTATGTCTGTTGGGATCAAGAGGTGGTTGACAGGAATCCAATGGAAAAGAAAAATGTGTCAAAATAAATCCAGTGCAGTGCCAGATTGCAAAAACACATCTCTGGTTTATATGTGAACAGGGAGAGTAGGGGGCCCTGAACCTGCAGGGATGAGAGTTCAGTGGAGGTACGGTGGGGTGAAACATGATACTGATTTGTCTGGGAGGCTTTTGTATTGGTATGTGAGTATGAATAAAGATAAACTTAACCTGGTTTTCCCTGACATAAAAAAAAAACCTGATTGAAGATCTCATAGATTCCAAAGTATACTAACCAACAATGGATTGTATCCTCAGTCCCAGGCAACAATGTGAAATACAGTAACAGTCCTCAACAACTCATACACAAAAGCACCACCATGTGGCAATAGTCGTTAGTACACATAATTGTGAGTTATGTCAAAGGCTTATTGAATACATAATTAAAACCTTCACAGTACACTAGGCTATTATTTTAATCCCATTTGTTCACACCTATTGTAAAACAATAAATTAATTCAGTGTCATTGATTTTTTTCAAATTTGACATTATCAAAATAAAAAACATTTTTGATCCCTTGGGGGAAATTGGTAGCTGTACAGTTGCACCTATTCTACAATATAAACAAACATAATTATAAGAAAGAAGTAGAATTTTTTGTGCATTATACAACAATATATAACAATACAGAATTTTAAAAAATGTATACAACAATAAGGTAACCAGGAAAAGTAAAGAAAAAAAAATATAAATCATTTTTAAAAGGACAGTACAACAAACACATCAGTGTAAATAATAGTAAATCGTGTAAATAACAATCTTAGTCTGTTATTGAATAACAATGTAAATCTATTCAGTAGCCCGAGGTTTAACTCAAAAAAGTTTTTTTGTTTTGTTTTGTTTTAATTGTATACTGTAATATAATATATTTTGATTATGATGCAGGGCATTCATTTATTTCTCATGGTCGTCATATTTCTACGAGGTTAACATTATTGACCTTTCCGGTGCTCCGTAGCTAGTCCTTCCTCCTCAGTACTTGTTTAGTGGTTAAAGATGGCTGAAGCTCCTCCATGGCCTAGCCGGTTCTTCTGTCACAGATGCTCCGCGGAGATTAGTCCTCGGCTTCCCGTAAGTACTGTAGACAGAAAGTAACGACAGAGACAGTTGGACCAATGAAAAACACGGTGATATTGTTGTACCTTTAGTAGAAATTGTAATAGCAGCGGGGCCAACAGTTAGCATGCTAACAGTATTAGCACGCTACTATGAGGTCCCGTTTATCTTGCTAACGCTACCCAGCGTTGTTAACCTCTTATCCAAGCGAGGGATCTATCAGCAAACAAACAAGAACTGCGTAGTCATTACCGAGTCATTGCACACATGCCGCTGCTACTTATCATGCTTTATATATAGCGTCGTTTATTTGGATCATTCGTTAATGGATGTGGGTTTTATGGGATATGTTAGCATAACTATTAATGTTAGCTTGCTCACTAACAGTTACTGTTAACTGAAAAACTGATCGCGTCTAATTTTCGACTTCATGTGTTTCTTTTATTATTGAAATGCTGTCAACCAATGGCTGGCCTTGCATACCAGATTGCCAATCACTTATATGAATGATCTGGGTGCAACAAAGCCACTACGTCCTTTTCTTGTATTTCCATTCAGTGAGGCACATAAGTGGCATACCTGTCGCAAGCTAGAATGATCTTTCACTGCGTTGTAAATGTGCCCTCCACAATGTAAAAGATCAGGCATAGGTTTCTGTACAGCGCTGGTAATAGCCCGTGGTGGCACTAATGTCACATATACCTGTGAAACGGATGGTTGAATTGTTCAGAACAGCCTGTGTGTTACTCCAATTTCATTTTGGCATTTTAGCTGGAGAAAAACAGCTGCATGTCACACTGTCAGGATGAGTGTGTAAAACAAACAAAACATGGTAGAAACACAGTGACAAAAAGATATGTATCTCAAGGTACAAGGTGCAAAAAGTATGCTATATAATAAGGTAATTGTGTTTGAGTTGAATGTTGGGTTGTTTTTCCTGACAACCTGGAGGTTTAAGTTTTGGCTTATTTTGGTGGTGTGCTGGTGGGCTTCACCTGTTTAGTTGCTTGTCTGTATGCCAAATTAACCTACACATTACAGTTCCCATCTCCAATCATGACACAGCTGGTGAGGCCACTTTAGTCAGTGTCCTAATAGATGGTGGTAATTAGGCCTCTTCAGCTTCAGTTAGTGTTCCTGGAGTGGATAATTTGCATTGGGCTGGCAGAGAAATCATTGTCTTTTTTAGGGTTATCTCTCGGTTGCTTGTGCAAACACTGCTTTTCTTTGCCATTAGAAGTGAGAGTTATAGGCCCTATGAGATGGATTATCACCT
>JAOWBC010001052.1:19801682-19822744 GCA_028566105.1 Hypoplectrus providencianus | reverse complement strand
CGGTTGCTTGTGCAAACACTGCTTTTCTTTGCCATTAGAAGTGAGAGTTATAGGCCCTATGAGATGGATTATCACCTTCTGTATCTCACTGTTCAGCCATGCTATACATGCATATATACGTGCATAAATGACTACTTCGCAGGTTACTCTTGCCACTAAGGGGCCCATTATTGGGTGGTAAATAAAATGTCACTAAAAGTCACTGGTTCAATCAGAGGGAATTGTTGAATGTGCTGTTTTTTATTGCCTTTTGTTTGTTAACAGGAGTACACATGTCCAAGATGTGATTCAGGCTTCATTGAAGAACTGCTAGAGGAGAGAAGGTTTGTATGAATTGTATGATTAATGTCCTAATCAAGGTAGCATGTTTTATGACTGCTGTACTGTAGATATTAGAAATTTATGGGGAGTATGCCACCATTTGTTATGATAATTCAATTATTATTATATTAAATATGGTTAAGAAAATTCCCTTTTTTTTCAAATCTGGTTCTTATCTTCATATGTTACGCCATCATTCTTAACAGTGATGTTACTCACCAACATACACTTGTATCTGCCAAAATCTTTGTATCTGCCCACATACCTGGCTGATAAAGCTAATTCTGAACATACAGTAGCTCAGTTTAAAAGCAAAATTCCAAACCTTGCTTCATACCAGCATCTGTAGGGCTAGCAACACCAGTTGTCTGTCTTTTTTTACCAGTCTGTCTTTGCCACAACCATACATTCTTTTACACAACATTCATAACATTATGATATTAATTGAATGTTAGTTTTAAACATGATTTTTGATAGCACTTTCACATTAATTATTAAATGGCCAAAAGGTCAATTAACTTTGGGCACAATTTGACAATAATGACATTGATGGCTATTGATTGGCTATCATTTTTGCGGTCAACTCAATGTTGTAATACTGTCCTTTTACAGGTATGTCTATGATATTTCAAGGTTTTACAGTTGGAAAAAAGCTGGGATCAGAACTACTACATTTAGTATAAAATTACAAAATAGGAGAGATGAGAATAATGAGAAGAAATGGGACACTGAAAACTTGATGCCATGATAAGAAATGATGTAAACTATGATGCATGGTGGAAAAAGTTGAGACATAACTTTGTTAACTACTTGTCCCCTGTTTAGTGCTGACAATGGCTCTATGTCTACCATCTCCAGTGGGCCCCCGAACCAGCAACCATTTGAGGTTTCTAACCATGTCTTTTCTCTAATCTCTCACACAATCCCTCTCTCTCTTTCTCTCACCCTTTCTCTCTGTCCTACTACACTGTTGCATAATGTCAGAATTTCCTAAAATAGTTTTCATTTGCAATTTCTTTTTTTGCTGATCTACTACTGCGCATGATGAAGTCACCATGAGGTTTCCACTTCTGCTTTTGTAACAAACTACTATCTTGGTCTGTACAGTGGTGTTATATTGAAGGATTTGGCTGTTCTCAGCCTGATATGTAGTCTATGTAAGCGCTGTGGGATAACTTTCTACTGAAAACTACTGGAGCTATATTCATGCTGTCACCTCATAAAATAGGGAGCATCTTCATATCTGCATGCAATTCAGTTTGTTTTAAATCTCACCCAGCAGTTAACACAAGCCTTAATATTTTTTTGTGTTGTATTAGCAGTAAATATTTAAGTATGTAGTGAAGTCACAACATTACAGCCCTCGGGTAATTCTGTGTTTTCAACTGTTGTTTGCAGAATGTGGACCAGCACTTGTTTACATTCCCTTCGGGCTATGGCCAGTTTGCCCTGGGCGTCTTTGACGACCGCTTTGACTTTGGGGCTGGACTGGGAACAGAGGATAACAGGGATGCTGAAAACAGGCGAGAAAGGGAAACTGCATCTCGACAAAGATATGGTGCCAGGCAACCAAGAAGTCGTCATGGCTCAAGGCGACAAGCAGGGAGGCATGAAGGAGTTCCCACTTTAGAGGGGTAAGAGGACTAACTGGGACCTATATCATAATTATCTTTATGAAGATTTATTGTTGTAGGTACTTATCCATAGTCGATGTATTACATGACGGTCGTCGACCAGCACACCCTTAGTTTGGAGAAGCAATCAGGAACACTGAGACAGAACCTAAACTGTGGATGGGGGAAGCAGAAACTCTTTTTTTAGTCACCTAAAAAAATCACATCAGTTAAAGTGTACGCTATACTTAGAATATATCCAATAATTTACCTTGTGGTCATATAGAGATAACTGTTTTTTTCTTTGTAAAGCCACCAAACTCCATTGACAGAAACGGCTATTTTGCTGCCCCTGCTTCTCCAAACTGGGCACATGCTGACTGCCTTCGACTGCAGATAATGCACTGTCTGTGAAAAATGACTTCATAAAGCCCAACTTCAAAAGATCCAAACTGTCATTTTAAGTCATTCTTCATAGCAGTACACTTTTTTGGCTTAATCATCTTTATAATAACTGTATCTTCTCTTTTTTAGAATCATTCAGCAACTAGTGAATGGAATTATTGCACCCACTGCAATGCCAAATATTGGTGTTGGACCCTGGTGAGTGTCTGCAACAAAGCTATTTTTAACCAGAAAACAAATTCTCAAAATGGAAAATAGTTTGTTGATGTTTCCTAACTGCTTGAATGTTTGATTATTTGCTTAAAGGGGTGTTCTTCACTCAAATCCTATGGATTATGCCTGGGGTGCTAATGGACTAGATGCAATTATAACTCAGGTATTTTTTATAAATCTTCAAAATCCTACTTTTTTTAAAAGAGTATCTTTTGATTTTAAGTCTTTTGGAATAAACATTTTAAATTATGAAGTATGTGCACTAATATACATACAGATGTGCATTTCATTATATTCCTTTTCTATCTTTCTTCTCTCGGCTGCAGTTATTAAACCAGTTTGAGAACACAGGACCTCCACCTGCTGACAGGGATAAAATAAAAACTCTTCCTACAGTACAAGTTACAGATGAGCATGTTGGTAAGCTACAACATAGTAAAGTCTAATAGAATGTCTGTTTTTCCAAGGATCATTTTAAACTATCCTGTCCAAGATAACATGGCTTCAATAGGCTTAAGTTTTTAACACAAATATCAGAGTTCTTAATCAACATAAAATGACTGTGGCTGTTGACTTTTAACAGCTGTTTGTTTAAATAACAACCATTTGTAAACATCATTTGAAAAACAGCTTGACATGCTTTATCTTGATCATATTAATTTTTTTAAAAAACAACATATTTTTTATGTTCTGTGTTTCAGCTTCAGGACTGGAATGTCCTGTGTGTAAAGAAGATTACAGTGTTGGAGAAAATGTGAGGCAGCTCCCATGCAATCACATGTTTCACAATGATTGCATAGTTCCCTGGCTGGAACAGGTATTAACCATCAGCTATCTAATGCTCCTCCCACTTTACTATTCATTGTTTGCTATCTTAGACAATGTAATGTGGAAACCATCAGTGGTGACACTTACAGAGCTTTGTCTTCTCCTCCTTTCTTTTACCACTCTTTCTCTCCAGCATGACACGTGTCCAGTGTGCAGGAAAAGCTTGAGTGGACAAAACACAGCAACCAACCCTCCAGAACTATCAGGGATGAACTTTACCTCCTCCTCTTCCTCCTCCTCATCCTCCTCATCTTCCTCTACCCCTCAGTCTTCAAGTTCGACCAGCAATGAGAACTCCACTGATAACTCATAGAGGACCATTTGTCCTCATCACCCTACGAGCTGTTTATAGCTCCCGGGCTGCTGTACTTCAGAGCGGTGACCTCCAGTCTCTCCCTGCTGTGGAGTTGAGACCAGAGTGTACCTCGCCAGTAGCACTCGAGCCTGATTCAGGGGAAGTGATACGTGAGGTCCATGCATTTCTGCTCGTCCTGTTGCTCCCACCTTCATCAGGGATCTGAATAAAGGAAGGGTGGAGCCCTGGAGTGCAGCTTCTGTCAGGGAGGATGGAGCATGGAAACTTCAAGAGGCTGGATTTGCTTTAATCACCTCATACAGGAAGAGAAAACAAAGGAATCCAAAGGTTAGAAGGCTTGGACAAAAAAAGGCAGTTGCAGTTTTTTTTTTTTTTTTTTTTTTAAATCTTCAGACTGTGTGATTTAAAATGTCCCAATCTTGCCAATGAAGCAGAAAGAGATGTACAGGTATTCATTTTTATAAGTATCCTTCATATCTCACAGACAAATGACCCAAAGTACGCACTTAAGTTTCATGAGGTGTAGAATAAAACTACATTTGATTCCTTGTGTTCTCAAAACAAAATCCAGTAGGTTTTAAAAGTGATTTTATTTTGGAGATCCACTTATAGATTACAGCTACAGTTGTTTGCACTTGAAATGACGCGTCAAATTGCAGTAATATTTTGCTGTTTGGAAGATGATGTAGAAAATCATGAATTAATTGCACACATAAGGACTTTATGTTATCTGCCTAAAACACTTAGAAACATTTTAGTGCATTTGTGCATTTTAACCTAAATTAAATATTTTCAAAAGTTGCCAGTTGACAAAAATTATTGATTTCTGGTTTGATCATGTCTAAAAAAAACCCCAAAAAAACAAAAAAAAAAGAACTGATATGAAAATAAAGCTTTTTGGGTGCTACCGCTCAAAATTCAGGTAAGGCATTCTTGTTTTGTGTTTTTTTTATGTGTATATACATCTTTTTAAGCAACAGTAGTCAGAAAATGTAAATGTAAAGACACTTTTTTCAAAACTAAGATCAGAGCTAAGAGCTGATAATAACTAATCCCAAGTATGTTTTCTACATAAAAAAAACACTGGGACCACTTGTCTCTGCTACGGTATGTTCTGCTGAGGTTCCAAACTAAGAAGTGCAGTAAAAGAGTACCTTTTCCAAAATGTGGTCTTTGATACAGCAAATTACTGCTGAAGAAAATAAATAGTCACATTTTCTCTTAATACCAAATAAAATCGTATGTTAAACATGTTTGGGCAAACAGCCAACTTACAAGCTGTACTGGTTTGTGTTCCCCAGTCTAAATTATTTGCCATTGTTACATCAGCCAAGTATCATCCAGGGAACAAAAACATCATGAGCAAGCACTTCTGGAAATGATTTCAATGCATAATACGGTCCTGAGATTGTTTTGTACTTTCAAAGTAAAGCCCGATCCAAAGGCATGCAGATATTAAACATTAGTCTATTAAATCTTTCAATGGGGTTCCTGCCTGTTAAATGTTATCAATAAGCCAATAAATGTTGCTTCCTTACATTGTTTAGAAATATGGGCCTATTTCCTCAACATTGTGTTTCTCTTTTCTCTAGGGAATGGGTTGAAATACCTTTAATCAGAGGGTATTGTTATCAACACAACATGGGTCTACCTAGACAACAAGTGGATAAACTTGTTTTATGGCTGAGTCTGACTTTACAATGTGTAATAGCTGATTCATTTTGACAACTTATTGTTGCCTTTGTGGTGAACACTTCCAAGTATTTGTACCCTTTTAGCTATGTACCTTAAAACATAGCAAGCTGTTTTGATATTCTGTTACGACAGATTGAATGCCAAGAGATGCTGTTCTGAATTTAAAAAGGACAAAATATCTTGGTGACAAAGTGAAAACATTCAAAAATAGATTTTGGATAGGTTAGCTGCTCTCTTGCTTCTTTTAGAAGCATCAATAGGACACATATAGAATTGGGACATTTCTAATGTACTCGTACATTTACCCAGGCTTGTTTAAGTTGATGGTAACAGTCTGGAATAAATACAGCTGAAATCGAATTATTAGTCCAGCCACAGATGGAATTGCATGCTGTGTTTTGACTTTAAAACAGGTAGTCAAGAATTTGTCTTTTCACTGCTCCCCCTTCAACCCTCTATTTGACATCTACCCCCACAGAAAGTTATCAAGTTCACCATATCACCGCTGTATTTTTTGCTTGTATTTAAATTGATTTATCTGTAATGTCATCTGTTTACTAACTACAACTGTGATCCATATGGTCAGATTGTGTGATGAATATCATCATTTGAAATATGATGACATTTAAGAGTCTCCAGTATTATATATATATATATAGTTAAATGTTAGATGTAGTTTAGACTCTTGTAAGCAACCAGCAACTTCAAATTTAACCAAGGAGATTAAACCACACTGGAATTCCTTCTTCGAATACTGCAGACATTGCAAGACTTGTGGCAGTATTTACTCTAACATACACTGAGATACCATATATTCAATTCGCTAACATGCATATTAGTCCCATGAAAACATCCCAAAAAAGTGACATAATTATTTCTGGATTTCATTACATGCTTTTTAGAGACATCTATATCTTTTCAAAAGGCAATTTCCTTAAAACAGTCATCTCCGTGGGAATAAACCACCACGTTCACGGGTTTAAACTTATTAAAGTTAGTCTATGTTTTGCGAAATTACGTAAGGATATGATACAAGATTTTATGGCTGGAAACTTGTTTGACGTAACCACGCCTCCAAACAACACGTCATGTGTACGTGCTGTTCAGGGCGTGTGCGTGCGGTGCATCTAGAGGACGACCGAGTACATCAGCTCCTCTGTGAAACATTTCAGCTTCTACACATCGCTGGAAGTTCACGATAAAAGGAGGGAGAAATTTCGTTCCGTCGTTGTTAACACTGCGTTTATTCGACGCCCTATTAAAACCAAATTATCAACCATGAAGTTGCTGTGGGCTGTCAGTGCCCTGCTGTTGAGCTGTTGGCGAGCGAACGCTTCCACAGGTAAGAATTTTGTGTCAGCCATGTTGGTTGAAGATGTAGACTTTGCTCTGACTACGAACATAAAAAATTTTCATTCCCGGTCCCGTTTTGTTAATATTACGATAATTGTGTTTTTCAAATGTCGAATGTATTTTTTGCACCAACCATTATCACAAAATGTACCACTCGTTAATCAGAAACAGTCCCATTAGCGCTAACGCTAGCAACATTTGGTTTGTGTTATTGCTAGCGACACACTACGCTAAACTGTCCTTTCGGTTGATTGACCGATGGTTTCGTGACTACAGTATAACAGCGTTAACATCACGTGAAACGTGTTTTTCCCGTCTGTCCCAGTCGTACAGAAAGGATTCGACTATTCTTCAAGGGGTATGCGTGTGAAATCGGTCACATGAGATCTAATTTTAATTAAAAACGTATGGTGTTTTTTTTTATTTTTTATTTCTTTTTTAAAACCTCTGCTGTTGTTCTCTCCTTTGAACGAGTAGTTGCATAACGTTACCGTTACATCAGGCTGTTAATAGGAATTAACGTTAACTGTCGTCGTCACTTTCACCATCAGGGTAGAGTAATCCTTGTCCTCTGGTAAGTATTTCCTCACAGGCTTTTAGGAATCGGAGCCATTACGTGTAACGTTAGAAGTGACAGCTTCCCCCAGTTAGTTAGTTGGTGGCTTGTTCAGACTACGGCCATCAGTTGTCTTTGATCCAGTAGGCCCAATCCACGTGATGCGTATCCACTGTCACTGTACGGTGTTGTGATCCTTTGACATTTTCTGTTAAACTACATTTGCTATTTAAGGGTTAAGAGCAGAGTCCTATTGATGGACATTTAATGACCTGCCACTAACCCTTGTGCTACAGATCGTCGACCTGGGTCGATAGTGATTAACGTCTCACGATAACGATCTGCATTTGATAATTACTCAGCTTTTTGCTTGGTTACATTGGTCAAAATCTATTATATGGTGGATGTGTCACGTGATATGCGAGTCAAAGTGGCGATGTGGCGGAAAATAACAAAAAAGCCAGGCATTTCTTGATTGAAGACTGGTAAAAGCTTAAAATACCCCAAGGTAATAAGTTGGAAAAACTAGAAATGGGAATACTTGATTGCCTATTTAAATTCCTTATAGAAATGCCTAGTCCTGATTGTCTAACAATAATTATCTCAATGAGCTTGTATGTTTAAAAGTATTTAAATAAAGCAAGAACGCTATTTTTAGGCAAAAGTTGTGCCTCTATGACTTTGTCCAGGTTCCTAATTGAAAGAATCAGAATGTAAAGCATTGTTCAAATTAGGCAAATGTAGCTCTAATGCAGGTCTGCTACTCCTCTTTAACATCGGTATACAAACAATATCGATATGATGGATATTTAATATAATCTGATTTGAAATATCCTCATGTTGCCCAGCCCTATATGCCAGGAATCTGATTCAGTGTATCCAACACTGAATCAGATTGACATAAGCTGTCATAAGTCCTTTTTACTTACTTAAAATTTAATAGGTTAGCTTCCAGGCAAAGTCATTGTTCTCTTAATGTTTCATCATTCTAAGGCAATTGATATTGGCAGTTGTACATGAGCTGACATATGTTGTAAAACTATGGGCTGTGAAATCAAATGCATCCCTGAATTGTTAGGATTTCCTTAAGCATGAGATAAACCAGGGAACTTTTATGTATCAGCAAGTTGGTACCAGCAACAGGCTGTTTATGGATTTTGTATGCTCGTGTGTCAAACACAAGGAGTCCTCATACCATGCAGTTTTTCCTGCTTTGGTAACGACAGCCCTGCAGTAGATCAGGAGTAAAATTAGATTTCCCTAGAGTTTCAGCTTCTTCTCTAGCTTAACTTTAGCATGAAAAGTGGGTTGTAAGGCAGGCAGATAGGCAATTCTACTTTGTGGGAGGAACAAGGCAGGCATACTTTTAAGTACTTAAGTACTAGTCTCAGTAATGTGGTGAATGATGGTAAGTACAGTCAATTTTTTGTTATCGTCAACCATCTGATACACCAGCTGCTTAACAGGCTTTATCATTTTATGAAAAAATCCTACAGTCTGAACCAGTCAGGTTGATGTTTTTTGGGTGTGGGTAATGACATTCATATAGTCGTGACACCACCTCTAATACATAGACAGCAAGACACTAAAAGATCAGGTCACATAAAATTAATTCTTGTGAGCTGAAAGTAACAACTATATGTCCCCTCCTCACAAGTTATTACCAAACCGTGATCTATAGCAAATAATAAAAGGCTTAAATTGCCTTTATAAACAGTGTGTCCTCTTCAAAGCATGTCACTGCTTTCATCATGTTGAAACGATGGCCATCCATCTTCTAGGTTGTTGCATTGTACTAGCTCTTCCGGTTCAGCTTGAACATTTCAATATACTTTGTTCCTCGGGTGTTGTAAGGGGCCTCAGGGTTACATGTGTTGGTCTGTTTTTTCAAAGGGCTCAATAAACTCCTACTGAGCTGTTAATTTTTAACCAGTCAGTTGAATAGAAAATGAACACTCTATGAAGATAAAGCACATATCCCCTCAGTTTAGGATTATTTGCTCCCCTCTCCTTTTTGTGCTGAAAAGAATCTCATGCTATCTCTGTGTTATAGTAATATTCAATCTTTTTTTGTATGGTAATTCTGTAAATTTCCAGGCTTTTGTTCTCTGAAAGGACTCAAAACTCTTGTAGGCAGTTCTCAAGTTAAAGAGCATACAGCTAAAGGCAGTAAATTGCATTGCCAAGATTCAGACAAGGGCCTAGACTATATTTAATTTTGAACTTTCTGTCAGTATGTGCCAAGAAGGTGACATAATAGCTTTGGTGTATGCCACAAAGCTTTAAAGGTTACATGATATAGCTAAGTGTAGAGACTGAAGCTCTTGTTGATAAGTTCATAGCAAGCCTATTTTGCTTCCTTTTTAATTAATGTCTACTAACAGTTGTGATTGTGTTTTTGTAAATTTAAACTTGTCCAGCACAAAATGAAGTTCATCCTTACTCACTGAATTGAGAATTAATAAAACTGATAGGATGAACTCAACTTCATCAGTGTTTTTGCTATTGGTGCTGGGTATCCTGTACCCTGTGCCCAGCCCCAGTTTAGTTCTGCTTGTCTTGGTTAGGGTTTTTAAAAAAAAAAAAAAAAAAAGAAGTTGTTTTTGTTTTTTGAGAGGGTGGGAACAGGCTGGCTGTGCTTCGGCCTGTTGCGTGAGAATGTTATTTTTCCCTGGAACCACCTAAGAATATAACCCCCCTGACCACCACTGAGTTGCCAAACAAGCACCCCTGTCTGAAAGCTTAGATACAGGGAACACATTTTAAACTCTACTAAGGTAGATTAGATATCTTTAAATTAAGTCTGTTAGAAAAGGATTTTATAAGACATAACATATGGTTAGTGGTTTGTGAGCATCACAGTGCAGTCAGATAATACGTTTTTTGACATGGACACCGAGCAGGATTTCACAGCCTTTCACATTTCATTGAAAACAATACACGTGTTCCCCTTGAAATCTGTGCTACAGTTAGTTGATTGGAGCAACGGTTTTAAGGTTATTCCCATGTGTATGCCTTAATGGCAAATGCTGAATGTTTGCATTTGCCACTCAGTGGAGACAACTATCTTGACTTTCATTGGAGTCATGTGCTTAAACTCCGTGAAACCACTGGCACTATTGTTTTTAATAGTTATTGTTAGCTTACTTTAACAAACCAACCACTGTTGGGTGACACAAGGCACAACAGAGAAAAGGCACCAGCCCAAAATGCTTGCATGTCCTAAGGCTTTCATGGATTTTCATTTTTAATTTTATAGTTTCAAATGTTTTCATTTCACCCTCCTCTGCCTTTCTCTTCATGTTCTGTTTCATTCATGGCACATTGTTTGATTTTATGGGAATGCTATTGCATGCTTTAAATGTTGTGTCTTTTGTTTTTCTTGTTATAACTGCCTTATGGAATTTCTGGATCAGACATTTTTGCCAACAGTCCCTGCATTTATTATTGCCCTTAAACAGAACTTACAACCATATGAACACATCTGATTTAATAAATAGGAAAAATCACAGATCTGTTTTGACAGAGGATCAACAAAGCCTGATATTACTCTACTCACGTTGCTACAACAAAAACAGTAAAAGCAATTAAACATTATAGCTTTCATGAAGCTTGATGTACATAATAAATTGTAAATTTTATTATGTCATTTTTTAAAATTAATTTTATGTGTATTTCTTATTGTCATTATGATGGGTTAGAATAGCAGGAATGATCAAAACATTTATCAAAATAATTGGGTGAAAGTGTTGCTCTCATTTATGCTTTTTGCTTTCTTCATATTTTCATTTCATTTGTGTTTTATTAACTTTGTTTCTTTTTCTGTCTTTTTTCTATTTGCTTGTCTTTCTTTCATCATGGCCCTTTTTATCATCAATCCATGAAATCACCTGGCTTGCTTTACACCCTTCATTTTAATGCAACTCCATAAATCTTTGTACTGGGCTGACTGTAAATTATGCTCAGCTGGCTTTATAAAGTCTCCGCTGTCTCAGATGAAGCTCATCAGTGACAGTGCAGAGCTGCACTGTGAGGTTATAGGAAACCCCATCCCTGAGGTGCAATGGTGGTTTGTAGAAGGTGAAGAGCCCAACGAAACCTTCACCCAGCTCTTTGACGGGGCACGTGATGACCGTGTGCAAGTAAATGCCACTTATGTAGCACACGCCACTAGCACCATTCACCTCACTAGCCTCACCCTCAACGACTCGGGCACATATGAGTGCCGTGCTTCCAACGACCCTGACCGCAATGAGCTGAGGAAGACGCCAAAAATCAAGTGGATCCGCTCGCAGGCAAACATTATTGTGATCGAAAGTGAGTGGCAGAGGAAGCATGAGGAGACTTCGGTCAAAGTAGCTTGGCTGTTATCTCCTCATTAGTGATGTCCTGGACATTCAGCTCCTGTTACACTCAACTCCTCATACTTCCCGGTCCAATACCCCCTCTATCCTGCTTCACCCAGTACTCTCCCTCTCCTCGCCTCAAAAGCTCCAAGGTTGTGTTGTAGTAGAACCCGAACCCAGTCATGAGTCGTGGCTGGGCATTTTCCTTATCCTATATTACCTGACACAGAACAGGTCTTCAATCTGATGCCTTTTTTTCCCCATGATTCAAGGCTTGTACATCTTTAATAGGATTTCTTACATATAATACTGGTCATAAGGTTGGAACTTTATTAATGGCTCTCGCAGGAAATGTACTGCATTTGAATAAAATATGAAATTGTTTAAAGAAAAATAAAAAAGGGGTGTCAGATTTCTTCTAGTACTGCTTCTTGATAGATATTGATTTTGCTGGCATTTTCCTTAATTGATACTAACATTGGCAATACCCCTGTTGTTTATGCTTGTAGACCATTCCTGTGGCTCATATAACCTACTGAACTGTAGGCACAGAAGATGGCAACTTATTATTAAAAATATATTCTTAGCCATGGGGTATCTTTCTGCCTTGTGGTCCAGTATTATTTTGGTCATTTTGAAGAATTGGTCAGTTTTCTTCACCCAGTTGAAGCAATTTTATATGATTGGCATTGTTACTGCCAATTATGATTTATCCTGACTTGTTGCTTCTTCTGCATGTACATAAAGATCTTTTCCCCCTGACCTTGTTGTAGACTACTGTAATGCATCTACTAGTTTGTCCTGTAAAACTCCCATCCACCCCTCTGTTCTACTTTTGGTGGGACAGATCTCCCCAATTTGGGGAGCTCTTTCCACCTTTCTTGGAAAGTGCTGTCATTGGTTAAGAACTTGTCTCTGTTTTCTTTTTTTAATTTATTAAAAAACTATTTGTCTTCCTGAAACTCGGCAAGCTTAATAATGATGCCAATGACATAGTTAGTAATCCTTCTTAGATTTCCACTTTACTCATTACACTCAACAATTGTCATCTTGGCCATATTCCAATCTATATTTACACCCTGGGAACAATAACAGAGAAAACATTGAGTGGTTTGATGTTTCATCATGACCTTTTATTCCTTTGCTCATAAAGGAGTGTGAGATTAGGGTATAGGCATGTTCTATACCCGCTTTATCTAATGACATTTTGTCCCATCAACCATTGACAATTGAAGACAACTGTTGAGTGTTGAGAATCAAAATTTAAAATGATTCACACAGTGATTATACATCATGACTGACCTGAAGGTATTTTCTGGAAATTCTTAACGTATCAAGATGCCAATTCTGTACTACAGAGGCAGAGTGCATATAGTTACTGGGTTATGTCTTTGTAGGGCAGGCTTCATATCTAAACCCTTCAAAAATGTCTAATGCCGATGAGATGTATTTTTCAGTTTGGACAAGAATGATTCCATTTTTCCATTTCTGTTTATCCTAAGCCCCAAACATCATCACAGATCCACCTGAGGTCAGCAACCAGACCTCTGCAGTCCTCAGCTGCAATCTAACAGAGTCCAGCCTTCCCATCAAGGGCTCCCACTGGATGCATAATGGCAAACTCATTGAAACCTCCAAGTCTGGTGATGCTACTCCATTCACCACCCTTCGGTAAGTAGCCAAATCCACCAAAGTGTGCCATAGGGGCAGATCTGCTCTGCAGTTACTATGGCACTCAAATGTGTAAATTCTCTTGGAGGAAAAATAATCTGTTTCACAAGCTGGTGGGTAGCATAGGTATACAACTATGTATTTGATTGAGAGGGCTGTTATTGTTATGTTTTGGAAAACTGTGCCATTACTGATTAACAATATGAGTGAATGATTCATACAATAACAATGACAAACCCAACCAGCCATAATACTTTGCCTTGTTTTTAAGTTTTAGAAGAGATGTAGCCGCTTTTTGACTCTAACCTTAGGCTATGTTTGCGTTGCATGTCTGGCTCTACTCCTTCATTCTGAATGTCATTGTGTCTCTTTCTGGTTCTGTTACCACAGTCAGTATCCATCTTTATCCTCTAATGTTCTCTCCCTTGCACTTTTCCTTTTTGCTTATCTGTTGACCCTCCCCCTTTCACAATGCTCCCATCCAGCCTGGCTGCTTCCATTACCAGCAAGGCTAGGGGCAACATTCAAGCATTCACTGTTCCTGATTAGCAGAGAGATGGACCGTGCAATCGTGCAGCTTTGCCGGTAGTCTTGGCAGCAGGGATAAGCGCCCCTAGCAGTTTGCTCACTTGCTCTGACCTTAATTCCCCATTAGAGAGCAGGCAGGACTGTACAGGACAGCAGCACAAAACAAAGTGGGATTGTGATTACCAGGGGAAATTTGAAATATTTGTTGCATGGACAAGCAGCTTATTTTAACCCTTAGCTCTTGAACAGAAACAGGTTGCTATTGTGAATTTTCTACTTAGCTAAGTGGAAAAGCAATCACTGTCATTAAAGTATCCTCAGCAGAATTTGTTTGAAGTCACCAGCTGTTTTACACTAGGCTGCTATATCTGAAGAGAACAAAAAAATCCCCTGATTTCTAAAAATGAAATGATGCAGTGGTCATATCTTTCATCTTTTTCTTTCCATAGTTTGGACAAAATCACCCACAGCTCTGGTGGAAAATATGAATGTGTGTTCCTGACTGAGCCAGAGTTGAAGGAGACAATTGAAGTAAAAAGTAAGTTAATGAATATGTTTAACAGATAGAAGTTGCACTCATTACTAATTTTATGTCAAGTTCATCTTTATGTCCCTATTGGGGTTTTAACTAAGTTGGTTACAAATATTATGTTTTCAAGGTTCTAGATTAGAAAGGAGATAAATTATGTAGTTGAATTTCAAATTAAAAGGTGCCCATTTTCCAGGAAGCATCATGTGATGTTGTGAGTAGTGCTAATGTTTAAGGTGATGCTTTGGCTGTCCTGATGGTTTAGTCCATGATCTAGGTGTGGCCATTTGTTCAACACATCCGATATAGATAATGTCCAGGAATTTATTTGGAATTTACTGCATGTTCAAGGCTAAGGTAATAAGCAAGCTTTGATCATGGGAATCCCTAAAATTGTTATTTATAATTATTATGGAGGTTACTTCTAAATCTTTCCAATGGCTGTTTGGCTTTGTATATTCATGTTAAGTTGTTTATGCTCCAAAAAACACTGAGGGGAATTTCATGTAATTTACAGGCTTTTATATTGTAATTTGAACGTGTTTCTCTCTGCTCCTGTAGCACTTCCACATGTTGCTGCCTACAAGCATTCTGAGCATGGCAATGAGAAGGACAAAGGAGCGATGGTCTGTGTGAGCCATGGGTATCCACTGCCCACTGACTGGACCTGGTTCAAAGAGGAAGATGGCATGCAAAAGGTATGTATTTCAGTAAAAAAAAAAACATATCCCAAAAAAATAAACATTTAAGTCATCTTAAATATTATTTGAAACTTACAAGTTGGAAAGGATTGATCTCCAGGACATTAAAATAAATTTAAATAATGCATGATCATTCCTGTTTTACTGTTCGCATTACTAACTTGTTGTAAAACAACCCTTAGCCTATCATCAACGGTACCAGTGATAAATATGAGATCAAGAGCACTCCTAACAAGACCACTCTGGTCGTTAATGACCTGAGCATCGAAAGTGACATTGGAGACTACATCTGCGCTGGAACCAATGAGCTCGGCACCACCACTGACAAGATCCACCTGCGTGTCCGCAGCCGCTTGGCTGCTCTCTGGCCATTCCTTGGCATTGTGGCCGAGGTCATCATCCTGGTGACCATCATCTTCATCTACGAGAAGAGGAGAAAGCCTGATGAGATCAACGATGGTATGTACACTGTGCTGCATATTTCCCTGTTGGCCATAATTGTTGTTCTCAAAAATTGAAGAACGCCATCTTCCTAAATACACATTTTGTTTGGACAAAAATGTAAAAAAATCTAAAACTAACAAATCAACATTGCCTTTGAAAGAAATACATTTTCTCCAAAGTTTACCAGATTACAAGACTTCATAGTAAAATGTTCCAGGTTACTGTAACAATTAATTCTAACGTTAATATTAAGTCAGTTTTGCTTATATCCACATCAGTTACTATTTTTATTCAATTTATTTCCTTGACATTTCCTTCTGACACACACTGGCAAAGCAGTGCTGTTGTTGACACTTAGCTGCTGTGATGATACCTGGCAGGGGCCAGAGAATCGACTAAATCATTCAGACACAGAAATGGCCCTGTATCCAGGAAGTAAATGTACATTTCGAGGATATGGCTATTTCCACACTAGCACTCAACATTTTTATCCTCTGTCATGATGTGTGGCTGAAAGAATACCTACAGTTTTTTATTTTATTTTTTAGGTATTTCTGCTTTTATACTAGAGGAAGCTTTTAAGATTTTTGAGGCGCGTCAACTGGAGGCCTTTCTTACTGCACTGCAAATTAAGATTTAGTGCTCCCTAGTGGCAAGATGGAAACTATATTGCTCTTGAGATGGACATGTACAGACTGTAGTTGCATGCACTATTTATGAACCCTTTCTGTCTTTGATTTTTATATTATTTACTTATAAAATAAAGAACATATGGTAGCTTACGTCTTTTGTGTAAATAGCCTGTGATAGAAACTATTATTTTTATTATTTACATTTTTACTTCTCTGTTCGCTGCTGATTTTGCATTTTGGTAAGTGGACAAAACTGCATGTCAGACTGAAGTGGTTGAGCTGAGATGACCGCGTGGAAAAGAGCTATGGGAGTCTGAATGAACTGCTTTCATAGTCACCACTTTTAAGAGGAATGCGCTCAAAGATTTGGTCACTCTTTCACTGGCCCTACAATAAGAGCCAAAGTTTACAATATTTTCTTTTCTCTTTGTATTTGTCCTGTTAAATCCTATGTTTGAGCCAATGAAAGAGTCAAATGAGACACGTTAAGCGAGTGTAATGATTTGACATGAACATACGGTTGATAAGTGAGCGGTTTCAGCACTCTGTCTGCATGCCTTCTGCATCTTGTACTTTATGCATGATAAATGATAGGCAACCCTCTTCTTAAGGTCAGTACATCATTTACACGTGTCTCATTCACCATTTGGTCAAAAAGAGGGCCTTACTTTGTGAATCTGTGCTCTTGCTCTGGTGTGAATACTGCCACTATACATGCCAGGTTGTGTATTAGATCTGCCATTAAAAAGATGTTTACTGTTGATCAGAAGACAGCCACAGCAGTGTTCCTTTGGTGTCCTTTGCTTGTATTGCATGAGCCTCTGTGATGCTGAGGGGTGACTCTGGACAGCGTACAAAAATATTCATGAATGGCAATGTTCAAATCCTTTTACAGATTTATTTAAGAAAAATGCATTTGTCTGTTAGGTGGCATTTAGTAATGTGCCTTTTGCAGAACACAAACAATGATAATTTGTTTGGGATGGCTGGATAAGTGATTTTTAATGATTTATTTGTATTATTTTTTTAGAAACAGGTGGGCATGCTTCAGTTCACGTTTAGTTGGATTTGATCATAACCTCATTGGAATTGTGATGCATAGGATGTCATGTTTAACATTTGCTACCATCATCTGTGGGAGAGAGGGGTTGGCATGTATTGCTCACACCAGTCACAGACATGTTACATGCTGTAATTGACTTTTTTCCTCCCTTTTTTTTCTTTTTACTGCTGTGCAGATGACGACTCAGGATCTGCTCCTCTGTAAGTACAGTCAGCAGCTCAACATTTTTATAATAACTATTTTTTTTGTTTTTTTTACATAACTCATGTTTGGTCTACAATATTTTCTTTTTTCAGAAAGAGCAACTCTACTGCAAATCACAAAGACAAGAATGTGAGGCAAAGGAACTCTAATTAGAAGCTGAAAGAGGTGTGTGAAACTGAAAAGTTTTTCTTCAAGTTTAACTTGCTGTGAGCTACCTCTACGGATGTCGCAATACCAGAAATTTAGTAGCACGTACTGATGTGAGTAAAAGTGCCATTATTCACAATTTCGACTTCAATACCACAATTAAAAACCAATCATGAAATATATTTTCATGACGCAGGCTTTAAGGTAAGAAGGAGAAGTTAGGTTATTACTCTAAGATATGGTTACATTATGAGAGCCTAAACACTTAAGCCTGGAGACGTTGCATTACAGACCTCACTATGGGCTGTAGTTGGATACACAGCACTGCCGACTATTTTAAAAATAAGGGGTAGGCTGACTTCAGGATAACAGGTTTCTAACAATGTTAATGACAGCTTAAGGTAAATTCAAGCTCACTCACTGTACACATGCTGAATTCTTCAAATAACTCTGGATCTCTGCCTTCCTGCTTCATTAAGTTAAGTCTTCCCTCCTTTTGTCAGAAAAGTCCAGTGCATTGTACCCTAGTATGCAGGTTTTTTTTGCAAATATTTTATTAATCCCTGATTGATTAATTAAGCCGGTAACACAAAGTACTTCCTTTCACACTTAATTTTTGCTGTATAATATTTAATAAAGTTAAAGTGGTGCAAGGCCCACGTAAAATGGTCTGTTTTCATTCCAACTAAAAAAAATTGATGGATTTCTATCTATAATCTATAATCTTTTTTTTTTTTTCCTGGATTGGTCTCAAAATTCCCTTATTGTTGTGGCCCTGTTCTCTGGTTTGTGACATCCTTAGCTAGCTCTCAATTCAGAAATTACATGTAAAAGAAAAATTGAAATTCAGAATCTGAATTTAATACAAAGGTTTTGAAATTACTATACATTTCAATGGATGCTCCTTTTTTTTCTATCCTAGGTGGACGTAAGGCTGGCAGTCCAGAACACAGCTGTCGTGTGGCACATTATACTGTGCACCCTGCAATTTAAAGTACCTTTTTGTGCTTGGGTGTTAATGTTTTAAGAAACTGGCTGATTTCCTCTTGTTTTGTTTTTCTTCTATACTCTTCTCCACATTGTGCAGCCACAGATCATAGTGTGAAGTAATTTTTGCTTGAGGCCGCGGGGCAAATATTGCATGAGTTTAAATGCTGTTATAGCAAAGTGTGTGTTTGTTGTAAAATCATTAGACGAATCATTTGAGGATTGCCTCCTTTGTGGTTTATTTTCTGTTAATGCTGATGCTTCCTACACAGACCTCACAGTTGTTGGTCTTGGCTTTTATATTCTCCAATCTGGAATGATAACCTTTAAAGCAGCACAAGTTCTGCTCAGAGGATTGGAAACATGTTTATCCTGATTTGTCGCTGCCATTTTTTTTTTTTTTTTTTTAGCAACAACTGAAATGTGTTTGAGTTCACCTTTGACTTCAAACCTCCATTAGCAGAGTTTTATACTTTGCCTTAACAAAAAAATATTTCTCTTGTTTGTGTAAATGTGAAATTCATTTAAAATGATCAGAACTTATTGTCAGCTAAGTTTTGTTGCCATAAGAAATTACAATTCTTTTAGCATTTGTTCTTTAAATCTTGCTTTATTTCTTTTTCCTATTCACAGATTTTAAATCAGTTTTAGTCACCTAATGCTTTTGTTCCCAATTTCACATCCAGAGTAAAGATATTATTTTAAGGACCAAGTGCAAGAGACACAGCATCTGCTGCCTCTGTGGAATACAACTTGAATACTACGCACTAATGTTTCAATGAAGTACAGGAGATAAACATTTAATGAGATGTTTTTCTTTCCAACTCAACATGATCGAGGATAAAACATTTGTGTGCGATTGTTGGACTGTCGTCTCGGTTCCCTTCACTGTGTAGATGATTCAGAAGCCATATGTTCCATATAAACTGATTAGTGTTGTGATTGGATGTTACCATTTCATAGTTACACAGATTAAAAAGACCTAGCCAGAATTGTGTAAATTGTTGTACCATCCAAATACATGGAACACCATCTGTTGTACAACCTGCACAAACTGAATAAAGGTATCCAATTTTACATGTTTGTTTACGTGCTCAACTTTTATTCTAATCAAAGGTTAAAAAAAAAAAGGAGAGCCAATTAACTGCTTAGACCAACATAATCCATATGTTTGTGGGATTTGCTTTCCTGGTATCATTGTATGAAGGAAAAGTCAAGCAGGTTTTCAGAAGACATTTAAAGCCTTTCATCCAAGTGCCTTTTATTTGAGTCTGAAATGAAATTAATTGTTTATTTCTATAGGATAGATGCCTAACCTCAATTACGTGATAATTTACAAGTAATAAGTCGATAATCGTTGCCAGATTAGTTTAGTGTTTTTCAACCTGCTTCCTTTACTCTTTTATATGTTTCTACTAATTCCTAATTCTTTAGAGAATTATGATTAAAACAGAGATTGATGAAAGGCTTGTATGATTAATAAATACTCATGGAGTTGCTGTCAGAATAAATGAATTTTATAATCTTTGTTTTTCACATTTAGTTTTAGGAGATGAGATGATGATGGCTTTGAGATTTGAAATAAAATCAAACGTGATTATGAAGTATAACAATTGGTATCTACAAATTTCAACACAGACACTCAATAAAAGGCCATAGGAAAGCAAGTTTGTGACCTGAACTGTTAGGGTAGGGGTCACAGTTGTAGTGGTGGAATGTAACTTTCAGTTACTTTTTTTTTAAATCACACACTGTACTTGAATACAGTTTTGAGGTACGTGTGCTTTTCTTGAGTATTTCCATTTCATGTAACTTTATACTTCAACTCCACGGTCAAGATTTACCATTAAAAATATGATAAATTTGTGGAATTTGTTCTTTTTAATTATTTTATTTATTTTTTTGTACTGACTGAACCTCGACCAAATATTAAGCAAGCAAAATGAGCCACTGTTTACACATACATGAGAAATTATGAGTAATTCAAGTATATGGAATATTACAACACTAAGTGGGATCATTCTACACAATGAGTCATTTTACTTTTGATACCTAAGTTCATTCTAATGTGATACTTTGTATTTTAACTATTTTAACTTTAGCCAGTTTTAAATTTGCTGGATACTTAACTTGCCGTGGAGTAATGTAATGTTAGTACTATTACGGTAGGGATGTGGATAATTCTTCCATTACTGTGGAATTGTGGGAAGCACAAAAGCATTTGGGTCCTTGGAGATAGAAAAAGCCTGAGTGTGCAATGTATATATTTCTCCACAACGTGGAGCCATTTAACCATGAGTTTGGGGACCAGCGACCTTGTTGGCAGACTATCAAACAAAAGCAACAGGCGGACTGTTGATCTCAGTGAAGAAAACCTGGATCTAAAATTAGTTACTCACCTGATCACCTGACCATGGCATCAGTTATTGTCTGCCGGTGTACCTGAGATTAACTGTGGATGACAGAAGATGGAGAAGTTTCTGGTTTCTTGTGACCTTCATGTGTCACCT
>JAOWBC010001052.1:19742893-19753575 GCA_028566105.1 Hypoplectrus providencianus | reverse complement strand
GCTGAGGAATAAGAAACACACGTTTTTATTACCGCTGTACTGTATTTGTTGAAATGATTGCTCAGCAGTGACGCTGCAAGTGCAGTACACACACACACACACACACACACACACAAACATGCACAGAGGCACTGTTAAATCAAAGCCTTAGAAACCGCTTGTTAAGGACTAAACAGAAACATAGTGTTTTTTCTTGACAATGCAAATAACTTTCCCCTCCCATCATGCCCCCAAGGTCAGCGGTACATGTGACATCGCTGTCACATGACCACACTTCACATGTTTACAAAAGCCCTGCATCCGTCACCTGCCAGTTGTTGCCATAGCAGCCAGATTCCACACATGATCAGCCTCCAGTCAGGCAGCTCACATATTTGGGTTGGATGGAGACGGACGAGTCTGCTTCAGGACCCAACCACCAACCAAATACTCCCTCTGGGTGCTGCATGCACTTGAGGAATATTATAGTTTGGCAATGTGTGATTTTGCTTGTCTTTGTCAGATGGATTAAACTCACAAAGGGCTATCAGAATGTAAATAAAAATACTGACTTGCAAATAAGGATACAAGCTTTGCTCCTGTCAAGATTTATTGTTGGATGCCCTCCGTCAGGTACTCATTTTAAAAGTGAGTGCAATCTAATGCTTCTATCATCAATCAAACACACACATTTAATTTTTTTTTGTTGAGAATCCGTGACCAACAGTGCTTATTTAGGATCAGTTCAGCCTGACAGACTGCAATTACTCACATTTTTTGATGAAACCAGTCTTGCTCCGGTAGCCATTCATCCATTTTTATTTAAAAAAACAAAAACAAAACAACAACTCTGACCTCTGAAGGGGCTTTTCCCTTGTCTATTGTCTTCAACCCTTAAAGCATAACATTGTCACATACACACAACACAGTGTCACATAAGATCAGCAGCAGGAGCAGTATAGCTGTTTTCAAAGGGGGGTTGGAGGTGTTTATAAGGATTAGAATGCTGTGAAATCAGCACCTGCCACACAACACATGCAAAGTGTTGGTAGCGCACATCCAGGTACAGGTACATATTATCCCCACACCATCAAAACATAGCTGTTCCCCAGAAGTGACAGTTTAGTTTAGACACTGGGATTTTGTAATGTTTTTGGATCAATAATATTAAATATTGGATGATAGCACTCTTTCAGCCCACAGATTTTAAAAATGCCAGATAAAATTTTTGAGTTGCAAAAAAAGGGCAAAAAAGTGTATTTCTGAACTTGACCTTGTTCCTAGGAATTGTGGCTTTGCTGAGGTGTCAAAAAAAGGATGGGTTGATTTTAGACATTGAACTTCATCACTGTGTGGTTGACACGTAAAAAATGTTAAAGTTCTGTAAGTAAAACAATGCAACAAATCTCTGAGTTCTGCAAAAGAGGCAAATTCAGCTTTACAACTGCTCGCATGGCTTTTGACCACCAAAATGCTTCATAATACCCGATGAAGCTCTACATTGGCACCTAAAACTACTTATGTGCCTACATCCCAGGTGGTTACCTGCTCTTTTCCCTTGTCAGTTCACATATTGTGCTTCTGGATTACCCATAGCATCTCTTTGCCCTCTATGACTCCCCAAGATGGACCTTGGGTTTCTGCTACCAGGCAGAGACACTTTACTGTTTCTTGCCTCTTCAGGAGGAAGATTACCAGGAATGACGTCTGCTGTATGTTTTAAGAAGACCCAGTATTGTTACATCAAAAAGACCTCTCACAATGTTACATCACTGCATTTCCAGGCTGCAGCATGGTGATGGGGATTCTGCATTTTCAGTCCACAGATGGTACCTATGCAGCATGCAAAGAGAGCACCACAGTCTGGATCCACCAACTCATAGCCTTCTCTTTCTGGAGCATCTAAAAACTAAATATCTTTGTAAATGATGGCACATTCAATGGCAGGTTTTTGCCAGATGCCTCCTGTCACATTAGTGATGATTCTCTATGACCAATCATTAGTCAGCAGTGCTTTACCATTTAATATCGTATCAGTACTATGTAGTAGCTGAGCTCAGTTGGAATCTTAACCAAAGTTGTGCCATAAAAGAACCAGGAACAGGTACCATCCACAGCTTGTGGAAAACGAAAAAAAAAAAAGCGAGTCAGGTAATACCATGCAGTACAAAAGCAGCATTGGAGAGCAAGGAGTTCATCACCAGCCTCTTAGGGCTATTTGTTACTTGGGTATCACTCAGGCTGTTGTGCTGACTGACAGACTAATGTAGCGTTTTAGCCAGCACTCCAGACCTCCTCCATCATCAGAGAACTGAGCTCACTGCCAGTAACAGAAGTGCATAAGAGCTATATGGGAAACTCCTATTTCCCAGGGAACTACACACTTCTCTACATGCCCATCTCCTGTGACTCCTTCTTGTCCCCAAGCTCCAGCAGATGGTGGATCATCTGGCTAAGAAGGCGAGCATGCAACTGAAGTCTTGCCTTTGGTCCCATTGACCCCTGCAGCATGTTAAACACAGAGTGGCCCCATGACAAGCCTTTAGCATCTTCATCAGCAACAGCTGCTTGCTGTGGATATTCAACATTCCAGCTTTCCCAAGTTTCACAAGTTGGAAGCAACCATGGTGAAATCATGATGCTAACTGCACATCTTCTGCATTAAATCCTGTGTCTTTTTCAAGGAAAAGTATTTATTTTCCTCATAAGACATACAGACATAATAAAACTAGTAATATCACCATTTCCTTTTCTTTTTAACAAACTAAAGGAAACAGCAGACATGTAACTGGTGTGGTGCCTCAGCATAACATCAGGGATCTTTCCTCACATGTTGAAGCAATTGATTTACTGGTGTGAAAGAAGTGTTCTCCAAATAGGCTCCTTCCCAGAGATGTCTCTGTTTACCGCCCTAACACCCTTGCTGGTCATTACGTCAGAGAGGGAGAAGTTGTATCACTCAATTCTCAGCAGGATTCAGACACACTCAACTTACTCAACTTACAGCAGTGAGAACCCAGGGGGTTGAACCATACCACTTTGTGACGCACATACCGTTCCCATTTACTGGCACAACCTGGTATGAACCATAAAAAGAGATGTGACGCTTTGAAGTCTCTATTTTTTTTATTACGCTGAATTGTTATAGATGTACAGCTCGCCTTTTCTAGGACTTTCAGGAACCAGTTGACATTTTCATGCATTCAGATGGATTTTAAAAACTTTTTCCTCAAGTCAGATTCAGGAGAAACTTGAACTTGATGTTTTAACTTGATGTCATGAGTTTTTTTTTTTTTTAAATCACATCTGAATCAGAAGGTGTTTTTTTTGCCGTTGACATTTCTCTTCTGATATTTAAGTGTTTGGAGACAGACCATTTGGGTATTTTGATGCGCATAAACAGTTTGCTGAACCTTTACCCCTCACAATAAAAAACAGCTTTTCACATGTCCAGAAATTGGTGCCTTAACCCCCCCCAAAACGGTAATGTACTTCTTGGATCTGAACCATATCCATCTAGTAATTGGCATTTAAGACCTCAGCCCATGCAGAACCAACAGTTAATATTATTATACAAACTGTCAAAATAAAACTTATGATTGATAATGTATCCCAGGTTGATTGGATTAACATGGCTAATCCAGTCATTTATTTTTAAAAGTCTACTTGTCACAGTTCCTTAAAAACAATTCATGCCAAGCACCAGCCATTTGCCAAGACACACACACATAGGCACACAATTACACATGCACCATCTAATATCATATCGTACATCTATCGACACAGAGGCACTAATAAACAAAAGCTTTGGCAACAGCCACTCTTTCTCTCACACTGCCAGCACTGAAGTGACTCTGCAAAAACACTTCCCCCATATCCCCATAACAGGGAATCAGTGCAGAAGAGAAGATGCTCTCTATTTCTCTCTTTATCTGTGTGTGTGAGATTGTCAGTGATGGATTTTGTGTGTGAAGAAAAAAGAAGGTAGTTCTATATATATGCTATTGTATCCACTGTGGCCAGTAATAGAAAAGAGGATGAAGGTAAATAGTGAAGCTATTCTTTGTGTTTAATTGATAGAAAATACCAGATGGGACAATGCCAGGGGACCAAACTGGGCTTGTACAACTAAAGCTATGGCAACCAGTGGTATCTACTGTAATGCTACTTTTTGTCTTCTTGTCATTGCAGGAAAGAAGAACTCCATCCTGATGCACAAAGTTCAGCATGATCTGAACTCAGGTGTTTTCAACAACCGTGAGAATGAGATGATTCAGGAGATAGTTAAATATGATCGGGAGATGGTTCAACAAGTTGATGTTCCACGGCCAAGGGCCATGTCCATGTCCATGACACCTCCTCTACATGGTGGAGTCTTTAATTCTCCGGGTTCCTCCACCCAGCCCCCAAATTCAGCAATCGCCACCCTGCAGCAGGCTGTAGCCATGAACTTCTGTGCCCCCATGCAAGGGAACCTGCAGTCCCCCAGGATGGTGAGGAGATTCCAGGTGATGGACAGCGTGTCCAGCCCTGTTTCAGCCTCCCCGCTGCAGTCTCAGCTCCTAGCTTCTGGTGCCTTTGCTTCTGTCCTGTCCAGTCCTCCTGTCCAGAGCCCACTGGCCCTTGGAGGACGATCATTCCAGTATGGATCCAGTGCCCTGGCTGGTCCCTCCTCAGGCTCCCAGCTTTCCCTAGCCCATCAGCACATACCCAGCCCCGCACACCGGCCCAGCACACATAAGAGTACTCATTCTTTGCAAATGGGCAGTTTGAGCCAAGACGCCAGGGCACTGTCAGCCTCTCAGCCTTCACTGCCTCATGAGGGGGCACAGCCAGGTGCCCCTAGTCCACCCCAGTCTACACGGGTCTCCACCACGTCCATTGGACCCCCTCAGACCGCATCAAGTCACACTGGCATCCGGAGCGCTATACCGCATAGGGTGGTACTGCCCCATCAGATGTCTGCGGGGGCCTTCCCTGTAGTATCCCTGCCTGGTTCTGCGCAGAGTTTTGGACTCGGGTTAGGGGGTACAGGAGCAGGTCTGGGGGACTCGGGACGACCCAAAAAGGACTCTATAGTGAGCCTTCCTGACACAGACCACATCAAAGTCAGATCCAGGCTATCCTCCAATTTGTGATCTTAATGAAACTGCTCTGGGGGAGTGACTCATTGAGGGACTTGACTGCAGAAACAAAGGGAGGATTTCTTCTTTTGCTCCAACAGTTCCTCTTCTGGCTCCACTCCAGTTTGACTATCCGAATGTATGAATGTTGAGTGAGTGGCAGCAGGAAGAATCACAGAGAGACACTTAGATAGACTGTTCTAACATAAAGTCTGTATGGTGACTTTTGAATCTGCAGCATTGAGATGTTTCTACTCACAGACCATATTAGTGGCACAGTAGTTGTTAAGTAGCAACCTCCCCAGTTTCAGCTCCTTTATTTACTGTATTTTACAACACAGTCAACAATATATGAGCATACCTGCTTGACTTGCCTCTCATTCACCATTTAATGCAAACTTGTAGTCAGAAAGGACTAAAAGAAAATCAGGGACTTGTCTCAGATATCCGAAAATTGGCACTTTAAAGCGGTTTAATAACTGTATGTACCACATTGTTATAAGAAGGCTGGCTGTAGAAGATGGTCTTCTCACTAATGCGTAATGTTTCTGTAAAAAGACTGAACACAAATTGGGTGTTCTCATGTGATTCAGAAGTATTTCTTTAGTCCTTTAGAGGTAAATTTCATTTATGACATATATTGCAATATTTCAAGCCATGTTTTCCTTGAACTATTGATATAAATGGATGAATGAGTATATTTGTATTTCAAACTAGTATTTTCTAAATCTAGTGGCCCCTTTTGTAAGTTTCCTCTGTCCCTCATTGTCCTTACAGATAAATACATGAGCTCCTAGGATGTTCATATCACAGACAATGAACATCCTTCAGACTGAAATTACAGCCCTGGAACAAACCGTCTAGTTCCAGCCATGCCATTGATTTTTACAGGAAATGTTTTAATTTAAAGCTGCATCAATCAAAATTGTTTATGAACAGCGAATCAAATGATAAAGGATTATATGAAGTAACTTGCTTGAAGGGATGAACCTGAGCTCTGAATCTTTATGGAGTTGTTTAGCTTTTATTAAGCTGAATGTTTAGGCTTTAAAGCCCATAGATTATTTTATAGTTCAGTCTTATTCACATCAAAACAGACAAAGAGCAGCAGTTTTCAGCAAAAATGCCCCTTACACCTATTATATCTGACCTGTACATTCAGCAAACTGAAAACAGGTTTTATTAAACTCAATCACTTCTAAAAGGAAAGGGTGTCTTTAGTGGGATTATATGTATCTTTTGTCTTCTGGATGTTAAAGTATTAACTATTTCTAGTTCTGAGCCACTCCTCCTTTAGCTAGCTAGCTAGCTAGCTAACGTATCGCTAGTACCCAAAGTTAGCTGGTTCAAAGACCCATTGTATGTTGTCTCTGGAAGGCTACAGCTATTAATTTGGATAAACTTAATGTGTAGCATTCAAACAGTACAAGTACTACAGTCCTTGCTGTCACTTCCTTAAAGCCATACTACCTGAAATGCAGGTACTTTAATGTCTTGTAAAGCTTGTCCAACAAAGCAGCAGTAACTAAAACGGGGCAGGACTTTGGATTGGTTGGTTATTTTTAAACATGTCTGCCATAAGAATTTGATTCAATATTTATATATTGGGGCTTTCAGCTAGTTTTACTGATTCTGTTCCCTGAAATGGCAAAATGTAGCTTTAACATTCACAAGTTAACAAGAATCATTAAAACATACTGGACTAAAAGACACGTCTTCTAGACAGCAGATTTGATATCTATTACTGGTTTATGGAGTAGTAGTCATGTGAGTAGTAACATCCCACACTTTGTGAAAGTGTTCTATTGTATCTTACAAAATTGTTATTCACTGCCACTTAATTACAAGGAATTTTATACTGTCCAAAATGTAAATCCATTCACATGATCAAAATATGAATGCTTTCTTTTACAACCCTGAATATTAAATTTCTTGCAGCTGCAATTTGGGCAATCGTCACTATACCAAAGTCAATGCCTACAGATAATGAAACTCCTGCAAAGCTCAACCTGACTGTAAACGCTACAGCTTTGATAAACAGCCAAGGACGGTGCGGGTACTTTGCAGGATGTGTAATGCAGTGTGCCTCTGTCACTAATGCCTCAGTAAGAGTTCATCCAATGCCGCTGATTTGTGTCCAAAAGCATTAGAAAGGGAACCTTTTCTCCTGGACCTTACATTTTATTCACCTCATCCCACTAATGCCTGAACCATTAATGGGTAATGAGAGAGGAAATTGGAATCTCTCGGGACTGTTTGGGACTGTTATTCTCCTTCGATTGGATTTCATTATTCAGTGCCAATGAGTTCCTCCTCTATGATCATTTTGCATTTCATTTTGTTTAGTTTCCGTTCCTGCATTGTTATCCACCTTGAGAGTTCCAAATGGGACAAAGTTGAAGGATTTTAAGTATTTTTATACAGTGTCTTTGAGGTCTGTTGTGTTTCTGTTTCATGCCCAAATTATGCCCTGTGGAACCTATTTAGAAGCTTAAAAAATAATGAATATAGAAGCTTGTTATGAGAATAGTTGTACTGAACATTGTGTCCTCGAGGCACTGTCTTAGGACAGGAACTGAATTTAGTGACAAAATAACTTTATAGACATTTTCTACTTCCTTAGAAAGCACACAGCAGAGAAACAGTGGAAAAGGAGAGGGAAAGGAGTTGCAAAAAAAGATTGAAACCTAAATCACAAGCATATATTAGTAACTGATGATCCAAAAGAACCCCAGCATTTTAGTAAAAGCTATAGAGTGAACAGAGTGAAACCAAAGTTTCCTGTTTTGTATGCAAATGTTTCAAAAAATTTTAAGATATTAACGATGTGTCACATGCTGATTCATTCTCACTAACTGAACATAATAATCAGAAAATACGGCACTAAACTCATTCAGTCATACTGACAGCAATAAGAGTGAGTTTCACTCTATGCAGATGAAGTCCTGTTGTATCCTTTGGATGTTGATGGAGATGCAATATTCCACCTTTTAGAATTACTTTCCCCAAACCTTACAGAGAATTTGAGAATTTGTTGTGTTTTGGAAGAACAGATATTCACATTGAAATCTCTTTAGTGACAATAACCTGATCGACTTGGCTGTTATTTCTATGTGTAAACACGATCATGTAAACCAGACTATTTATTGATTTAGCCTAGTTTACTGTAACCGTAGACATACTGACAAAGAAAATGTTTGAAAATCTTTTTAATCTTTGATGAAATGCATATTATTACCTGGTATGAACCCATATTACTTGACCATGTAATTAAAGCAGAACAAAACAGTTTGCATTAAAAAGATGTATCACTTGTTTTTCTACAGTCGCTCACAGTACCACCCACAGTTTGTATATAATCCTGTGACAGTTGCTGTGAGGTCTGCATGGTTTCTTCTATTATGTATTTTTTCTTTCATTCTTTATTTTTCCAATCTCACCATACAGTCCATTGGCAAATCCCAGTCCTCTGACCAGTGCTGCTTTTTCTTCTGCTATGCCATTACATCTGACATGTTCTTAGCATGTTGTCCAGGACTCTGTAAAGGCATTTTTCCTCTTTTTACAATTTGACAAACATATTAAGTGTTATGTATATGTTAAAACAACGCAGCAGTACCCCTTCCAGGCTTAAGGAAGGGTTGTGTATGTACCACACACACACACACACACACACACACACACACACACACACACACACACACACAGATACACACACATCAGTAGGAACATCAACAGAAGCATCTGGGCTTGCCAAGATGTGTGGTTTCAATATGCGTCTTCATAGATCATCATTTTACTGTGTTTAATGCAACAGCTTCTCCACAGCTCAAACTATTTTATATTCCGATGTGTCTTTGGGTTGATCAACGGCCGGTAAATCATGGAGATTCAGAGTGTTTTAAATGTTTACTTACAAGGGCTGTTCATTTGGTTCGAAAGAGATGTGATTTTGTTTCTCTAACTCTGTTTCTCATGTAGACTCGTGCTAATGACTTCTGATTATTTTCTCTCTCGGTGGCCAATAATGACTACAGCAACACTGAAAAATATGTTGCACACTTTCTAGAAATTTAGCAGGGATAATGTACAGTGAGCTGTACACATTACTGTGTAATAAACCCTGACAGGGTGATGCAGGTCTGGAGCGATTATCACCTGCTTACTGTACATTATCTTGTTTATAATGTGTCTACTTACAAAAGAAATCCGCATTGGACAAAAAAAAAAGATGCATTTGAAATTATTTTTGTTGCTTCTGTGTCTGTTCATGGCAGCACAGGCTTATTATTCAGTGAAAACCCACCACAAAATCCCATAATTGATTAACCGGAACTGAGTATTTAACCAATCTGTGTAATGAGGTTCAATATCGAACAGCGATATATATTTTTTTTTTACAAATTAGGCTTTTTCTTTTTTCCTGCTTTTTTTTTGGATTTCTGTTCTAAGATCTAACACTTGTTAGTGAAATTTCAATATTAAAATAGCTGCAAACAACAACAACAACACCAAAGCCAACAGTTTCCTGAGCCCTGCAGGCAGATAAAGGCTGTATACTACAGACTGAGATCTTCACTAGTAACCATACATTCCCTTGAATCAAGCAGACGGCATCAGGCAGCCACCATCTGTGAAATCAGACAACAAACACTTTCTGTTTCAGGGACCTGATTTCTTTTACTGAACCACTCTATGTCTTGTAACATGGACTGTGCATACCTAGTGCCTAGCATATACTCTAGTCTCCACATACATACTATATTATTTTGTGTGCAGCTGTAAAAATAAAAAAAATACAATAAAAAGCAAGCTCCTCACAACATAAACATCACTGTCAGTTTAAACTCACTGCAATATTTGTAAAAAGGAAAATAAATTGTAATTGAATACAGATTGATCCCACTGCTTCATGTTGAGATAAGTAATCTTGGGTTAGCATTCTGGAAAAGCACAAACAGGTTTTTGATCATTTTGCCTCCTCTAATAGAATCAGAACCTCTTAATGCAATAAAGGCATGTGATGGAGAATGTCTCTGTTTTCTGTTAGTCATGCTATTTATTATGTGTCAAAGTTACAATGGCCTCTGTTTACAGATTGTTTACATTTAATATTATCTGATTATCTTCCTGGGTATCAACAGAAAATACACCTTTCAAACTCAGTAAAAGATTGCAACATATCTTGTGTGGAATAGTGGATTCATATGTGGATATCTGAGTGCTTTCATTATAAAAAGTGACATTTTTAGATTGAGACATGTTTTAGATTCTAAAACACTGACAACTGCTTCTAACGTTAAGAATGCTGCTGTTTATCTTGTATAAACAGTAATTTGGTGGTTTTCCACTATTTTAGAGACAAAATTATGGTTCTTAGCTTTTTGGTTTCACCGAAGCATAGCAGCACAGGGCAGCAGATGTGTGTGTGCACTGTGTGTGTTTGACGGTTGTTAATCAACCCATCACTACCTGTAAGGTCAGACAAAGGAAACTCACACTGACACACACACACACACACACACACACACACACACCTGCCAGCACTGTACCACCTGTCTCACCCCAGCGCTCCCTCTC
>JAOWBC010001052.1:19716085-19734935 GCA_028566105.1 Hypoplectrus providencianus | reverse complement strand
ACACACACACACACACACACACACACACACACACACACACACACACACACACACACACACACACACACACACCTCAGCAGCACACCTGACTGGTCTCGAGCCACATAAGCTGATTATGCAGAGGAGGGACACAATTAACAGTAATCAATTTATACAACCCAGCTGTCCGTGCCAAGCAGACAGTAAGTGTACAGATGGGGACGGAGTGGGGGGGGGTTACGTAACAGCAAAGCCTCCGTCCACCTGACTGACAGAGACGCTGCAGTGCCTCCTCTCTGGACAACAATAGACAGACTCTCATAGTGCAGTCAGGAAAGAAGAAACAGGGGAATCTGGATGCGCCGGTGGCGACGCAGGCAGACATGAATACACCATTCATGTCAGAAGCTGAAAATTGATTTTTTAGGAGAACTTAATGGCTTTTTGGGCCAAATACCATGTTTCGGCAACACTGGGTGCTCGACAACCAACCCCAGTCAATGGGATAACTATACAGACAATCGGCAACAACAATTAGCAGCCGCACCAGGTTACAGGATTGAACAAGAACCCAATTTAATAGGATTCTGTCATTCGATCTGCAACCTCAGACAGAGCTTTAGGACATACAAGTCCTCTTCAATCCAATTAAGAAAGGGAAAAGAGCATCCTGCATGTTGGTACACTATAAAATACAACACACTGAAACAATGCCCCCGCCGTGGCGAGGCCAGGTGTTTGTATGTAGCTGTCTGGCTCTCAAACTGACCTGTCTCAGGCACTTTGGCCAGCAGCAACATTAGCCTCATGTACTGCTCTTTTTGCTGGTTCTTCACTGGCTCCTCCCTGTCAAGAAAGAGAAAAAAAAAACAAGTTTAGAAAGGCTTTTTGAAAGGCATATTTATGGAAGTGCGGAGTGAGAAGAACTGCACTTTCAGAGATCAGCCGACTGATTATTTAAACGTCTGCAGATGTTCACACCTGGACGCCACATGGAGTTGCTGAGCTTACATGAGTTGTTCTGAGAGGGAACAGCCAGTCCAGCAACTAATTGCCTGGGACTTAGCAGATAATTAATACTTCTGATGTGATGTACTAGAGGTGACACACTCACCTATTAATGTGTGAGACATGAAACACACATCAAAAATAGTCCTTTAATATTTCCACGCACTATTTTTAATTCTGTGTGAAGTTGAGAAAAGCTGAGGCTGATGTGAATGTCATTAGTTTTGTAGGTATTTCATCATAAACATAAATTAATAATTTTGGATGAATCAAAACTTGGTCTGGTGATGGTACCACATTTGAAGTTATTTTTAAGTTGTTGTAAAGTGTGAAATTTGAAACAGATTTGATTGAAAAAAATGGCAGCACTAAAAATGTTTGGGGTCAGCAGAAATCCAGTTGGCCCCATACATTTTTAAACAATATTTAATTTAATCCGACTAATTAATGTTGTGACACTAGCATTTGTCCAAAAGTATGGATTTTTCTGCAAAAAGCACTTTTTTTTGTTTTGCGCACTGCACAAGGTTGCTGTTTCATAAACCTGATTTTTTGATTGTTTCCCCAACTCTGATTCAGGAACAAAGAGGAGATATGTAATGCTCAAACTGAGAAACAGTCTTTCTTAAGTTCACATGCTGTTTTATTTTGATCTACACAGAATCCACAACAGCACTTAGGAATCAAGAAGAGAGAGAAACAACTTTTAAAATGCTGTTTTTGTGTTACTGTATTTGATGAATAAAATTCTCAGTGTACTAAGAACTCACAATTACACCATTTACACACAAGAGCTGGTGTATGAATCTTAGAGTAATGGCCCAAAACACATTCTGAGTAGTGACCATCCTTCAGTCCAAGTGGTATCTGTGCCAAATTTAAAGAACTCCTCAAGGCTTTCCTGAGACATCGCCTCAGTGAGACTGCTGTAGCTGACCCAGAGCCGTAAAAACTAAATACTTTGTAAATTAATTAGCAAAAAAAAAGAAAAGAAAAAAAAAGGGAAAAAAAATCAATTCTAGGTAGGGGGTTAAAATATCATTATATTTAACAAATTGTGGCCCACTGGAGCTGTAGAAAGAGTTTAAAAATCCATTCAGTCACACACTGTGACAAGTGAGGGAGTAGAAACAGTCTTTAATTCCCTTAAGTCTTTCTCTCTGGTGCCTACAAGAATGAATAACGTGTTTGTCAGGCTTTGGGAACTGCATTGTGTGTGTGTGTGTGTGTGTGTGCGTGTGTGCGTGTGTGCGTGAGGGAGGGAGAAAGACAAAGAGCAGTGGAGAAGGTGTCCAATTATCCCAAAGAGAGAAAAACACAGTCAGATGATGAGCGTAACCCAGCCTGAGGCCAGCAAGACAGATGTGCGGAGAGGGAAAGTCATTTTGTATCTAATGTCACAGTTAAGTGGATGAAAAACTTGCACGCTAATAAAACTTTTACATTCTCTCCTGTGTGTGCAGCTTCTGTTTGGACTGCTTTATAACGTATGCACATGGAGGGCCTGTATGCTCGGTTGTTCATGTTCATGGCTGCTTTTGTCAATACCATAAAAGAACATAAAGTTCCTGCAGTGTGCATAAACACAGTCAGAGACAGACTCTGATGGCTGTGATGAACAATTGGAACAGAGAAGAGGCACAGATTGTGGTTACTAAGATAAAATGACTTTGCAGCCATTACATAATATTTAGCTTAAATTAAGACACTGTATGACAATATTACATTATTTTTATTAATAAGAGCAAGTATGAAAAAAGAAAACCACAGTGTTGCTGCTGAGAGTGAAGCATGGAGGTGTGTTAACTCACGGGTACATGCTGCCGTACTTCTCCAGTAGGAAGCTGGACAGGTTATGAAGAATCGGCTGGCTGTGCAAGGCCACAAACTGCTCCCGACAGATCTGACAGGAGAGAGGAGTGAACTCTGGGTAACTGTAAATCTTGACCGAAATTGTCAAACAACTCTGCTATGGCTATATGTCTTTCGCCATTCTTAAAATCCATGTGAATGTAGTCAAATGTGAGCTGCAAAGGAGAAAATGGTAGAATGTCAAATGGAGGGTATAGTGTGGATCTGACTAACATCCCTGCTGACAGCGCGACACCTGGGAAAAAGAAGCACCGCTCATTTCTGTGCTGGTTGCAGGTTGTCAGAATCATCCAAGAGGTACAGACAGGATGCAAGCTCAGCAGAGGTTAGAAAACAGGTCACCACAATGTAATTATAGCTGATACATATAGATTAGTTTTTGTATTTAGAGATTTGGAAACCTGCTACATTTTTAAGCAGCACCTGTGGCAACAAAATGCCATTTTTGCGTAATTATTCTTATATTCATTGCAAAACATATTCAATTATAATTGTGTGGCTTTCTGTGAGGACAGTCTGTAGAAAATGATCTCTGCAGCACCATAATACTCAATTTATATATGTGGCACATATTAGATATTGCACCAGTACATATTGCAGTTTTAATGAAAGTCTGTTTCCACTGAACATCTGGAATTTTGCTTTTATAATTACACCATCTGTTCCACCTCAACCGAGTGTAAACATTTTTTTTTTTCTGTATTTTTGTTTTCAGGAATTTTAATTGGTTCTATCCGAGGTTTTTTTCTGCGCAAATTGAAAATGCACATAAAACACAGATAGATGGTAATGTTAGATAAGTATTACGTCATTTGCTGCAGGGTTCGTATGTTAATTCCAGATACCTATCAAGTCGTTTAGTAAAGCTGTCTGATAGCATATTGTTAACTTTCTGACTGATACCTGGATTCAATGACCTAAGCGTGTACAAATATCTTATCCAAGGTTCGTGCTATGATCTGCAATTGTGAGCATTAATATTGAATACAAACTTCATGGAACGGCCAAATTTGCTCCAGGCCTAGGCCAAACCTATATTCGTTGTCCTTATTGATTTTCTTTGGCAAGTGGCCATGGTAAAAGGTGTTTTGGCCCCTTAGTTTTCCATTAATTCCTGATAATAGCACCTGGTTAGGCATTAACCCTTTAAAATTCATCAGCCATACAGGATTACGAAAATATACTGCGACTTTCACTTTTCTCTACAATTGTGGAACAATGTGATGTATTTTTCCCCCGAAGCCATCCGTCTGTCTTATCTAACAGCTGTCACTAAGTCCCACACGGAAACTCTAAACACAACTCAACCTGATCAGCAAAGCACTGATTACAAAGCATGATAAACTCCTGAATTATTCATTCAAGAGTGGCGCTAACAATATGAACTGGCCTCCCTTACTTAAAAAATATATACATCTGCTTCACTAGTTTCTATGACAAGTGTTCCACCACCTTATTAAAATCCAGCTCCGACGAGATCAGTGAAGCCAACAGGGAGGTTTCCTTCTTTAAACATTGGACATTTTCCATGCATAACTTCTGTGGTTCATGCAGTTTACAGAACAAAATCAGATACTGTTCCCATATTGATCTTCTCATAAACTTTCAGTGATTCTGGTTTGTTTTCAACCCCCACATGTGCACCAATACCATGATGATGTCACAGCCTGGTGGTTCAGTGAAGTGAGTGGAGGAAGGAAGGATCAGGTGCCGTTAATATGAGGAGCTTTTCATGCGTTTAGGTGTTGACTAAGATATTGAACGCCGTTCCTCTGCCGCTGTGTTCAATTACCTGTGTAATGAAGAAGGCGTAGACTCGCACGTCAGGAGAATAAGAGCGAGAATAAATGTACTGAGAGGGAACTGCTTCATTGGTTCTAACTCCTCTGAGATTGGATGAAGACATAAAACTGTGACTGCTCTGAAGCTACATCTACAGAGAACTGGGACTTTATGGTAATTTGATCTATTTTATGCGACGCTGTGTCTCAGTCTGGGCCTGTTGACAAGCTAGTTTCATCGGGCGGGGGCAGACGGTTGTGTATTCAGCACAACAGGCTCTGTCTGATGGCTCTACCTGCAGCTTGCAGCCTGTAAATGTATGAAACTCTGGAAAGGTTTGTTTTGTTTTTATTGGCTGCACAGAGCAAATGGTACCGCTTTAGAAGTGTGAATGTAAAGGCAAGAGAGCGCTTGGAGAATTGAATCCATGATTTATGCTTTAATTAATCAGCAAAAAAGGTGAATTCTACACCCTGATGATACATGCTCAAGCTTGATGAAACAGTTATGAAAAGGTAGCAAGGACAAGGAATGGTAAACAGATTTGGACAGTTGAAGTGATACCTTGTTCATCGTATCCACAGTTAGGGCGTGGGTCCAGAAACAGTCATGAACTGAGACAAATGTCAGGCCAGCACTAAAAAGTTTAGGGAGGAAACAGAGGTATATTAAATCAGTAGAACAACATGAAGAAGAGTAGGTAAACTTTGGAAAAATGTGTCTTACAGCAACAATAATTGCTAAAATTCCTGGCAAACCTAATGCAAAAAATACCCACTGGAGATTTCTCAATAGACCCAGTGTGATGCTATTTCTATCAAAGTAATATAGTGTGTGTCAGATATCCATGGGATACAGTGTGTTGAATCATACCTGTTGCAGTGTAGAGAAGTCAGCATCATGTGTGTGGAGTCCAGAGAGTGGATGAAGTTTGGCGGGAAGGCATTCTTCTGTTTATTGGTGTCTGGCTTCCTGAGAAGGGACACAAAGCCAAGCACAGATGTATCAAAAACACTTTCTTCTACCTTCTAATGTAAAACTGGATGTTTCTGCCTGAAGTGGCCTCCTTATTGACCGTGGTAAACTTCTATTACCACCGTCAGCGCTTTAGTCTTTGTTAGCGCCAAGCACTGCTAGCACTGCCACCTCCTCGTTAACTTGTGACGTCCAAGGAGAGAGTCGAAGCAAATCCATAACCGGGTGCCTCAAAATGGTCCCTCATACATCTGACAGGCTGAAGCCTTTAATTTTCCCGTTGTTGCATTGTGTCGAGGTCAAAGCTGACATGGGAAGTCTTACTAAGAGATTAACGGGTGTAACAAGGTTAACAGCTGCATCAGTCATAAACACACATGTACTTTTGGAGCTATGCAGAGTCAAAGGACTACTTTAAAAAGGTTTCAATATCAATATTTATTTTCTGCATTGTGACCCCCAGGAGACTCTGTGGCTCTGTGCTTTCTAAACATTAGTCAATATGAGAGGAAATAGTACAAGGTGATATAAATGCAATGCTGCTGCTACTGATGATGGAACTGGCAGTAAAAAAAAAGCATCCTGCCAATCTGTATCCCCATGTTCCCATTACCCTGAGCCTGTGCCATTCAAATCCTCTGGGCTGCCACGGACCAGAACACTCTTCTAATGGGAATGGAGACAGAGCGGAGAGAGCTCGGGCCAAACCCACAGCTAAAACACACACACACACGTACACACAGGCACACACAATTTATGTCTGTCAGTCTCGTTTACCTTCTGCCGATTTTATTTTTGGCTTGGAAATGTTAGACGTATCACAGTGCCTTTAGTTCTGCTGTTTTGGGTTTGAAAACAAGATTCCTGGAAATGTATCTGCAAGCTCACTAGGACGCCTATGCTGTCTTTCGCCTTTGTCTCACACACAAAACAAACATGTCACCTCTAACTCCCCTAGGCCTGACAGACTGGAAAGGTGCACAGTCAGTACTCAAAGGGTTAGCAACTGCAGCTCTGTAAAGTAGAAGTGTTCTCCCTGTAGAGCTGATGGTTCACTTCACAAGAGATGAACGTTGACACAGGGGCTCAGTTTTTTTTTTCCCACTGCAGTTCAGAAGCCTGGATAATCAGCTGTCCTTTAAATACAAGAGAGAGAGAGAGAGAGAGAGAGAGAGGGGAAAAAGCTAGAAAAGCGAGGGCTTGAAGGCTGCCACTACCCCGTCTGCAGATCCATTTATATATTTAGATGCTGGACAAGCTTTTAAAGGGTCTTTAATTACAGCCAGTGCTGTTATGTGCACTCCTGTTTGTATGTGGAAGGAAAACTGGCCCTGGCGATTGTGTCACATTTCACTCAGAATGTAAGCCTTTGAAATGCTGATGCTTTCTCTGACAGCAAATTTCAAGTTTTCGGGTGAGGTGACCTCTTTCAGCTCCGTTTTGCCCTCCCTTGGCTTCCACTCCCTCCACCCTCCCCTCTGCTTTGGCTGGTTTTTAAATATTCACACTGCTGGATCTGTAGAGCAATGTGGACGTCAGATTGAGGACAGCTGTCAGTCTTTGGCATTCGCATCTTCAGTGCTTTCAATCCCATCCTCCCTTGAGTCTCCTTGTCTCATTCAGTGTCTTTTTTCACCTCTACTCACCTCTATAAAGACATGATTTACTCTCACCTCCATGCCACTGCAGTTATTCACACATCCTAAATTAGCAGATATTTACATAATGTCACAAATCAATGTCTCTTTTATCCCAAAAGGACAAATATAATCCATCAAAGTAGACTTCTACTTAGTAAATCTCCAGTGCAAAAGGACTGGGTGGGTATAACACATGCTCAAGCTGTGGTGGGCAGTTTTAGTTTTTATGTTACTGGGCACACCCTATATAATAAAAATTCCTTCAATTCCAATAGGTTCTTCACACCCATTCGGTGCTCGGGACCTAATTACATTTCAGCAAATTGTAATTCAGGTGGTTTGAGAGAACACTAGCTTTCTGCCTCTCCTCTATGTCTGTTATCAGACTCTTTCAAAACTAAGCCAGTCTTATAGCATTGTGACAACTGCCCACACTGCAAAACAACATTAAAAAGGAAGGCAGAATTATCAACAGGGGATACTGACAGTAAACGTAATAAAACGCATGAATATCATTGAAGCGTTTCATGAATGGAGAGAAAATGTTGCTGCGATACCACGACACGAGGATCACCATCATAATCATGATGACTGAAATATATGACAAGTACTCTTACAGGCTGCTTTATCAGATGCGTCCATGTCTGGTGTGATTGTCTGGTGGTGCGGCTTTAGACAGTGAATGGAGGGCGTCCATTTTTTTGCCTTTTCCAGAATACAGCTTTAAATCTTCTGATCAGCTGATTAGCATCCAAAGGATGCATTTTCTGTTGTGTTTGTCCTGCCTAACGGCACTGAAGTGAAACAAATCTAGGGCTTAAATCCTACTTAACAAGCTACACAGCGACATGATAGTGTGTGAATTTGTGTGTGGAGGCAAGTGTTTTTACCGTTACTCAGATTTAACTGAACTACGATTTTGTAAATCTATCTTAACCATTTCTTTGGTTTAAAAACCAAATGTACGTCTCTTTGGAAAAACTTATTTGACCATTCATGATGTGTGTGTATTCCACTGCCTTAATACATTTTTTTTTGCAAAATCCCCCTTTTATCTGGTTAATGAGCATATTTTGACAGTTACACGACTGTAGTATATTGTGTTGTACATCTATAAATGAAGCCTCTGGACCAAAAAGTGAACTTTTTTAGGTTAGCAAAGACCCATTTCAACCTCTTCCATCTGAAACTGGAAGTGTAAAACTATGCTTTCAAAGGAGCTTCCAAACACTTCTGATGGCATTTCCCAAATTCCCTCCCATGACAAATGCAAAGTTACATCTGAGTTTGAGCAGGCAATTAGTGGGAATATACACTGGAGACAGAGCTTTTGTGCAGCTGAAGTTCTTGAAAATGTAAGCTAATTGCCTCCAGAGAGCTCTACTTTCTACTTCCATTCACATCTAAAAGCTAAACAGAGAGTTGTCAAGCTGTCTGAAGATTTGGAAAACTCGTAACTGCAAACTCACAAAAAGCCAAAAGATAAAAAAAAAAAAAAGACCTGATGTGAAAACAATTTCTCTCATCATTTATCTTCTTTGTTCCAAGTCACTAATAGGACAGTTCAGGACAAAACAGCAATGAGCACCACGAGAGAAGGAAGCAATAACATTTCCTCCACGGTGAGCCAGTTTTTAGTAGAGAGTTTAGAAACAGACAGAACACTTACTCTCTGGGGTCATGGGTGATCTCCTGTGTGACACTTTGCATTGGACACTGCAGCTGGAAAGACAAAACAAAGATAAACAAATGAGAAAATTTACAAGTACAGCTTGATGTAAACATTCTCCTCACACTACAAACCCCACAGTAAGCCTCACTTAATGATCATAAATCACATTGAAGAAGCTGAAACCAATAAATGTTTTGCATACACTGTAATTGAACAAACTAGTTGCCAATTCTGACAGATCAATGATTAATTTAGCACAACAAAATCTTAAATTTTTAAACAGTACAGTCACATTTACATGTAGTGAGGTAATATATGCATTTCTTCCTTTTAGGCTAATGTTGGGGTGACAGAAAGCTTGGTAAAAATCAACAAACTATTGAAGATAAAAAAAAAAACAAAACTGGATGCCTGAGGTATGTTAAATGGTAACTTTGTCAGTGTAAAAGTTAGTTTCTCTATGAGCCACTGAAACAACAGCTGACATGAGCCACTTCATCGGGTGGACATAAAAAAAACCCCATAACAACCAAAGTTAAATACATTTCTGTTCATGCTTTAAGTTAACCTATAATTGACCATTGCAGATTTTCAGCCCATCCAACCACAATCTAAGGTGGAGGTAACTGAATTTCCCACCAAATCATGCTTCATAACACATGTTAAAGTAGAACTACAACTACCCTTCTATCTATCCATGTATCCATCTTCCAGCAGCTTATGTAGGTCAGGGTGCCATGAGGTGGAAACAGGGAACCTCAGAGACCCAAAAGGCTAACTGACCTATAAAAAGTGTGACTGTGATTAAAGGTTCAACTCTGCTTCATGACTTAAATATTGTATTGTGGTCATCCTTGTAAAAGCAAATGTTGTTTAAAATACTGCCAAATTATATTCACTGTCTGTCAATTGATAAAGTAGAGTTATTGATTGTTCCCATAAAAGCACAATTACAGTGTGGTGTACCACAGGGCTATTATATTATATCACTATTATTCCTGATTTTTTAGTCTCCCATACCTTAAATTCATCCTAACAAAGTTTTCATTGCACAAGACCCTTATGGGTTTGTTAGTGTTGTTCAAAGAATTCATCAAACACTCAGGACTTTAGAAAGGAAACAGAGTTGTGGCTGCTGAAAAACCTTAGATTTGATTACAAAACGCATTTATATAAACATGAATAATCTTTGTAAATGTAGGTAGTAATCAAAGTATGGTAATAAACGTATCCTTTATAATGTACACTAGAGAGTGATGGCATAGAGTTTTAATCAATACGACAATAATAGCTAACTAATGTGGAAAAGAAAGGACAATTTATTCACAGTAAGATATTTACCACTAAGTGAACACTAAGACTGCAGGCAAACACTTCCTTTTTTGTTGTTTGTTTTCTTCACTCGTCACACTTTAAGACCAGCACCAAAGCCTTTAGTTCCTAGTGGACAGAAGATTTAGCGCTCTAATCTCCCAAGCCTTAAGGGTCCATCCAGTCAGCCGTGCCAAGGCATCTGTGGCAGGGCAGTCTTTCCCTGACCCTTGGCACCATGCCTGGGTGAGAACGACGGGCTGATATCAGGAATGAGATACGACTGGAGACAGGCAGCCAACTGCTCATCAATGTGCATTAGTGTGTTTACCTTCCATTCAGCCTACACTAATGTATCTGAGCGCCAGTGTCTCTGTCTAAACGCCATGTAAACATCTTTTTTCACAAATGGAAAGCCATTTTGATGCCAAAATGTATTGCCATTTCAAATCACTCAGATCGCTGCAAAGATCCAGATCCATCTGTTCTCTGTATAATCAAAATATGACGTTTTATGTGAAACATCACTCAAAAAAAGTTTCTCACTGATCAGAGCCAAAAATAACATGAATACATTGAAAATGTGTTTGAATTTGTCTATTGTTCATAAAGACAAACTTGCTATAATTTCCTGGGTTATAGGTAAAATGCATGGTATTGCATCTTACTAAAAGGGAAATATATCTATTCATATTGAACAGCAGGGCAGCCCAGTGGCTGAGCTTTTCAATCTGGCATTCACATGTCTTGTGTTTGGTAAGGTGAGGATGTGTAGAAGGAAAATTATGGATCAACACATATCAGTTTTTGGTTCGCTTGATACTCCTACTGACTGACTGCAAACCGATTTATTGTCTGTAAAACAACTCCTCTGAACAGAAGCACAGAAGGCCACAGCATGACCAATGCCATTCTTACACCCTCAGGAACCTTTAATAACTGGATGTTTGCAGCTCTTTTATTTGATCTTGCTTGCTCACTTCTCTGTGGGATGAACACTGAGGACACACAGGCCCTTTGAAGTGCGCATCCCTCCACAATTTCCACTCTTCCCCCCATTCTGCTTTGTGCACTTTCTAAGTCTATAATGACCGACTGGAAAGCTGAAAACCAGACCTTTCATGTGGGATCTTGTTGGCAGAATGTTTATTGAAATTGTTCCATTGACAAGTGACAGTGTTTGCGCACTTATTAGTTATAACAAAATATTTTGTTACAGAGAACTATCAATTAAGTTGTCAATTGGAAACAGCTTGGAAAAGTGCAGGTACTTTTGAGAAAAACTGGCAGGTGGGATCACTGGATAAATCCTCAATTACATCTGTTAACGTCTGGCACAGGCTAACAGTTGCCTAAATAGCACCAAGAGCCGATGGGAGCAGGGTAGTAACATAACGGTGGTAAAAACAACTTCACCAGTCACGTTATTATGCAAGTCATGTGATCACCCCCTATTGATGTTAATTTCACTTAACCTTTCAGGTCATTTTATGAAAGTAACATCCAACCTAAAACATCTGGAGTTGCTTCTTATTTGTGTCGAAGTCCAGCATCAGTATTTCACACATGAATGATTTTGCTACCATAATTGAGGCCTTTTAATATCGACTTCTTTGTCTAATAATTTTTCTTAGATTTTGGACTGACATCCTATTTGCTTCCTTCCCCGTTTTAGATCTTTTTCCCCCCTGCATAAAAATAATGATTCTTCTCAGAATTGCCAATTGAAAATAAGGGTATTATATGAAGTACCTAATATTTCAATGACAGCCTTGTTGGAAAAATTCCATACATTATTAGCTCTGTTCATTAAAAAGGCATGGATATGTAGCACATGTTAAAGTGACAGGTATTCTCATGGTTGAAGGAACATCAATCTACCTTTAAGGAGCCAAGGAGCTCCTCAGTTTGGTGATTCCAGTTGAATGCTTGAAGGTCTTTGTGTGATAAATGACAGAATCACGCGATTATTGAGAAATGCTTTTGAAATAGAAGTGTAGTGTGGTAAAACCCCATTAGTTTCTGCCATGGCTTCTATCTCATCCATCATTGCTGTAGGAGGACTTATGGGAGGAATCTATCCATCATCTCCCCCTTTACAACCCTTTTTTTTGTGCTAACCGAAATGTTATAAGGAGAGAAAGGAGACGCTGAGATGCAAACTAGTGTAAGGGTGAAAGAGACGGAGGTTACCTTTGATGTGAGTAATGGACTGCCACACTTTAAAGAGGTCACTAGCCTACACTGTATCCCCATTCATTATAATGCATACGTGCATGATTTGTGTCCAAGACCTGACTCAAACCCTGAGGCTGTGATGAATGAGACCTTGGGAAGCCCGGCTGTGTGTCCGTGGAGAATAGGCACATGTGGTCATGGATACAACAGCCATCACTAACTTCGTATAAGGTACGCTGACAAGAGGGGGATCCTCATTCATCACATATTGGTTAATAACACACATCCCATCTACTTAAATTGAAGCAGCCCTGCGTCACAACTCCTTTCTCTGCCGTTCTGGGTCACCTGTTCCCTCCTTCCACATCTCCCCCTGAAGGAAGCTGCAGACTCATTGTCACGCAGCCCCATGAGTCTCGCCACACTTCCACTGACCTTTTCCGGACCTTCTTTCTACCAAACTTTCTTTTTTCCACACTTGGGGAGTGTCCTTGAAACTCAAACCGCATTCATTATTTCACCCCAAAATGCCACAAGATTTTGCAAGATCAACGAAACACCACGTCGCCCATGGGAATGTCTCGCTACTGCTGCGAGACAAAAAGAGGCATGGAGGGCATCATGCCGACATTTAGAGATATGTAGTTCACCAGAATTAGAAAAAAGCCGTCTCACTCAGATTGTACAGGCCACAAAATTGTCTGGAGTAATTCTGCTTCAATACAAAGGAAAAGTAGGCTGGACAGTCTGTGCGCATTGTGAGATGCAAGATACCAAAAATCAAACAGAAAGTCACCATAAGTCCAAAAACAACTACACAGGGACACAAATTAACAATGAACATAAAAAAACAAAATCATACAGAACAAATACAAAAGGAAAAGATAACTGCAAAGAGATCTAGTTATTCCAAATAGTACATTATTGGCAACATTTTAAATGAAACGGTACAAATAACTTATTTTAACAAAAAATATCACAATTTTAGGTTTAGCTTTGGCTCTTTTTTTACAGGAAGGTTCTACAATCCATTCATGATAATGATAAGGCATGTTTTTATAGTTTTACAGTTTCTTTCTATAATAAAGTTTGATTCCATCAGCAAATCTATTTCTGTATTACCATTTGCACTGTACTAAAAATCAATGTCTAGGGAAACCACCAAAAGCCAAAACAGAACTGCATCTTTCCACACAGAGGACATTAGATCACTCAGCTTTTAGTCACGCTTTAAACTCACAAATCCTGTCAAATCCAGCCAATCCAGTTGACAATTCCCATGTGTCACCATCTCCTGAGAGTGAGATTTTACTATAACCTTGCCTGCGAGTGGAGAGTGAAAAATAAACAAGGAATCTGAGCCAGAATGACCTCTGATCCGATTAGTATCTCCCAATCCTGTTAAGCAGGCTCCCCGATGTATGTTCATGCTCCATTCAGCTACTCCATCCTACTCTAATTTCATTTCCTCACCTCCCATCAGCTGTGGAAAATACTCAACTACTCTGGTTGCCATTTGTAGTAATCTCTGTGTACGCCGCTTAAAAGAACCAACTAACAAAAATGCAAAGATACACAAAACATGCAGCCACACTTTTATGATGCTTATATGACGCTACAGCAGCTACTTTGCCCCTGCTTATTGCTTTTCTTTCTGTGCATCACACTTCATCTTCCCATTCTCTCCTGAGTCTAATTACTAATGACCCCAGAAACACTGTAGCCTTGGATTTAAGAGGCAGAGAGGAGACTGGGAGATTGAATTTAATCCAGCCATACAGGGAAAAGGTGACCTTCCTGCAAGTTTCATATTTGTTGCCCCAATGATGCAACTGGATTATAGTATTATTGCATGGGATGAAAAAAAGTTATCCGTGAAATGTAAGCTAAAACCCCACCACTTCATTCATTTATTCATCTTTAGGCCTTGAAAAAAACACCCAAGCTAATCAGCTTCCCTGTCCCTGCTGGACATAAAAAAGCAGATCAAATCAGGGGACTGCGCTCTACTACATCAATAGAGAGAGATGCAGCCTCAGGGGACCCGCCATCTGTCACCCTCGCTCTCTTGCACCTTCTCATGAGGTGTCACTCCCCCTCCAAGGCAACCCTCTGCTTGATGCCACACTAAAAGCACAGGTGGCATACCAGGCCAACCTTGGAGCTAGCTGTCCACGTGTACGCTGTATTTCTGCCTCCACCTTTCTCTTTGCTAAGGAGCTTAGAGAAATAGAAGCAAACACTAATTTCATATCCTCACACACGGATGCATATGCGCAGGCTTTTTCTTTCCACGTACACATATACAAGAATGTTATCAGCACATGTGTTCCCACTCAGACATGTTATCTCCAAGACATTCTGCTGTCAGGATCTCTATAGTGACAGCCAACTCCAGTGCTGTTGTTGAGCTCCATTTAAGTTGGACCACTCACAACAATCACAACACACCATCAGTGGTGGAAAGCACGGCTGGGACATTCCACTCACAGGGCAACCAGCGCTTAAAGCTTCATGATGGATGTCCTGCATATGAGGAGACCAGACAGTAATTATATTAGGAGAAGCTGGAGGTGAAGAAGAAAAAGAAAGAAGGCTGCGACATGGAAATAAAGAGAGCAATTCATAAGAGCAAACACAAAAATAAAATGTGATTAACTTGGGTTATATCTAAAAATAGTCCGAGGCCAACAAAAAGAGCTGGGTTGTGGACACACAAAGCCACACTGCAGTATTTCTCACAAGCTCACATTGTGCTTACAGGGATTAGTAATGGAGGAACTAGAATTTTGTACGTCTCTTCCAACCAGTCCAATAGCAGTTCATGTTCATTTGTCATGCCCAGGACTCTTGTGTAGCCATGAAAGTAGATAATGTGTCAAACACTGATGGTTTCAAAAATGCTATCATTTCTAAAAATCAACGCTTTATACACATTAACTTCAATTCTTAAACACTTAAATTCTGGTGCAAAGCAGCAGTAGAAGTTTCTGACCAGGTGTGAAATATGGTCACAGTCTCGTCTTCTGTTCCTGTGTTATACAGTAAGTGCTTTTGGACAACATTTAGATGTCACAGTGAAACTGAACTTTGACATTTTTAATATAAAATGGCATCAAATCACTTTCATTGTTTAAGACATGTGTAACGTTTTATCGCAATCAGTGTAAGAATTCCTGACTTATGGCCTACAACACGTCCAGGTAGATGTTTGTACCAAATGTGAAGAAATTCCCTCAGGCGTTTCTAAGATATCACATTCATGAGAAAGGGACAGACTGAAAAAAGGATAGATGTATGACCCACAACACAATGCGTCAGGACACAGCTGTCTCTAAAAAACAAAACAAAAACAACTGAGCTTTGCAGGTCACCAGTCTACCACAGAGCTCTTTTTCCATCAGAAAATTCTGATTTCTAAAAACCTGGACATCCCAGTGAGTGTCGAGTGCATCCAGTCATGTCCACATTGGTGCCAGCGGTGCACTTGTCAATTATATATCTGCTGGAAAAAAACATCTAATCAAATCGCATGCACAGTAGTTTTGGCCTTTGCACATTGGCTGTGCCCATCATTCAAGAAAATGCTTATTGTTCCGTGCCAGACCACAATAAGTGAAGCAAAATTAGTGGGCAGGTTGTGTGAGGATGACAGCCTGCTCTCAGTGGATAAAAACATTGAATTTTAACAATATCCATAGCTTGTTATTAGATGACGGCCATTAGGAGAACTGCTGTTCCTACTGATATTACATTTGTGTCAATACTCATTGGACTGATACGTGTTAGTCATATTTTGCACCTCCTACTTAAAACTAGCCAAACAACATAGTTAACTAGTCGCATAGATTAATTATGAGCTTCATCAGAAATTCTATCAAAGTCCAATGAAATATAATGAGCAGTAATTACACTATGAAATTCCAATGACAGTGAAAGGGATGATCCTAAGCATGGAAATATCAGAACAAAAAGACAGACAAATGAATCTAAAACGTATGACAATAGAACAGCACTACCCTGGTAGAGACAGGGTTTATATTATTGGTCAGTGTGTGTGCGATAAGGATAGTGTAAAAGGTGACACTAAGAGTGAAGAACGTGCAGATACAAGAGGAGAATATGAGAAAGAAAATACAGAAAAATGTAGAGAGGCCTGTAATTGGCTGCATTTTCTTTTAAATGGTGTAGGAACATAAAGTAGTTGCTGTGGCACTTAGTCACAATAACAAGTAAGCTCTGCTACTACTGACATTAAACCAATTCTTTTAAAGTAGCTGCATTAATAGCACAGATGTGTGTGATAAAAACACATTATTACACTTCACTAACAGAGACCAAAGGAAACCCACACACATACTTTAGAAGTAGACTTACCAATTGCACACGTGCTTTGTGGTAGGGCTGAATTACTGGTAAACCCAGGGGTGTCACCCACTGCACAGAGTGGCCACACTTGGAGATGAGCCAGGCGCTTTCTGTCAGCCAATCCTGCAACACATGGATGCCAGCAGAGGTTAATGAGGGCAGCACATTGGATCGAGGAGCATAATCAGAGAATATATAAAGCAATACAGCAATCGTGGGTGGGAGTCTGCCTGATTCTTCTGTCTGTAATTGTGAGGAAACCGAGCAATAAAGCTCATATCAGTGAGTTTGGGCAACTGGGTGTGGATTTCATAAATCAGGCTACAAATTAAATGCATTAGGAGCACTAATAGAAAGTCTCAACTTTCTTTCTACAGTGTGATGGTCTGCGCATTAAAGGGAAACTCTAGTATTTATCAACCTGGACCCTATTTTTATATGTATTTTGTGTCAAAGGGACTAATGGAGATAACAATTTTTGAAATTGGTTCAGTATTGAGAGAGTGCGCCAAGATGGCAGCTGAAAAAGGAGCTGCAATGTAATCCTTTGGGCAATTGTGCACCATCAACAGCTACAAAAAGTACCTATTTTTCCACTGACAGGCTCAGACTCTTATTATAAGTATCTGAAGTCATTATGGAAATGAGCCCACAACGAAATAATAATTTTTTTTGCACCTTTTGCTTATCCGGTCTGTTATTGTGTCTAACAAAGTCTCACTCAAGGAGATGTCCCATTCCAAAGCCTCTGGCAGCCACTTCCACATCCACGGAAGTATTCAGAAAACAGCTACAATTTCTGTACACACATCAAACGCTTTCCTGCATTCATCTCTTCCAAAGATCTCTTACAAAAACAAGGAAATGTCCATGTTTGAGTAGTTGAAAAATTGCATTTTCTGACACTTTTGCATAAAACTAACTTTAACAATTAATCAGTTAACAAAAGTTGATTATTTTTTCTGTTGATTGCCTAAAGAATTACACAATTAATTTTTTGGATGTCTATTGAGGGGGCACAATTCCCAGGGAGATGATTTTGTTGTTGCCAGTTGCAGCATTTTCACTCAATACTGGACCAATTTCAAAAAATGCTTGTCCCCATTAGTCACACAGGCACACACAAACATGGGTTAGGGTTTGAAAAAAAAAAAAAAAGTTTTCCTTTTGGGTCTGCTGTTCTACTTACTGGAAGAGCAAACAATTGTTGCAGACTTGCTGAGGAACAGTTGAGAAGTTGTTGCTTCACTCTAAAATTACAGCGATGTTTGCATAAGTGTCTGGCACTGTTTATCGCCAAGAACAGAGCCCTATAAATGCCCCGCAGGTGCCTCCTCACACATGCAGGCAAACAAAGAGCAGTGTGGAATATATGTATTTATATATATGTTCGAACAACTATTTCCAGCAGCCAGGCCCAAAGCTTCACCATTCATCACCAGCTACCTCCATATACTTCAGATACAATGAACTGAAGATAGCATGGAAGCAAAGAAGTGAGAGATTAGCCAGTGAGGTACATTTACTCATCAATCAAGGGACAGATAAGAGGTAGAGAAAGGTAAAAGGAAAGGGAGAGTGGCCAGATATTAGGGGCACAGTTCGGAGAGAATAAACAGCTGTCTTGAGAGTAACCTGTGAAATGTACAGAGAATGTAGGAGAGGTCAGGGATGACAGCGCCCGGGATTGATCAGCTACTTTTCTCTCACTCATACTTCAACTCACCACTGTGAAATACCAGAGGATTTGACCTATTTAAAAGCAGCAGGTGTGCACAAAAATACACACATGCACAGCAACATCAGGTCGGCACCAAGGTATGATGGGAAGGGGATTTTTCATCTCAGACTAGGCCATCCCCACACACTCCCTGGAGGACACACACACCAGCAGTGGGTGGTGTCTCCATTTGTTGGCCAGACTCCTCTCTGCCTGTGGAGATAATATACAATCCCCCACCAGGTGCACGTCCTAAATCTATAAATGGAGTCGAAGTGATGAATGGGTGCTGTTGCCAGGATAGTAGTGAAGTAAACTAGTCATTAATAAAAATAAAATATCATC
>JAOWBC010001052.1:19689629-19714550 GCA_028566105.1 Hypoplectrus providencianus | reverse complement strand
ACACACACACACACACACACACACACACACACACACACACACACACACACACACACACACACACACACATATATGCTTTTTGCATTTCTCATTAAAAGAAACAATAGATTTTATTTCCATATAGTAATTATTCGGTGTTTTAAGTGTTTAATGCAAACAGAGGCAATAAAGGTTGCAGCACTGAATGAGTGTGGTATATTTTTCATCATTACAGCGATGGGATCTCTTCCTCGAATGGAGCAGCCTCATCTCCCCCATCCATCCCCCTGTAATCACTCACAATTACACTTCCCCCTAATTCCCTGTTTAAACAATTAGGGACATTATGCTGAAGTCATTTAGCACAATCCTCTGCCTGTGAGATGGTAGATACACTGACAGCTGGATCATGCCGATCCCATCTATACAGACAATGAGATTAACTCAACTATTGTAAGAAACTATATAGCTATTTGGGAGGTAATAAGCACCACAGAGCTGTAAGAAGATTAAATGCCTCCATTTTGCCGCCATGGTGTCATCTGACAGAATGGACGTGCCCATCAAAGAACCATTTATGTCCAGCCAAATAACAGTGCAATGGTTCTGAGCTAAAAATAGATTCATAATGACCGTGCATTGGATATCAAATATATCGGCTGTTGTATTAAGGCCTCCCTCGTGAAATATCTTATTTCATTGAAATAAGATATTACATAAATGAACTTAATAGGAAGAAATTTTAAGTGTTCTTGCTCTGTGTTGATCTCTCACAGACAGTGTTGTTGGACTCTTAATGTCAAGGTCAGAGATGCTGAAATTCCTTTGGGTGTACAATTAAATGTGCTGAAATGATATGCCATTACTGACAACTGTGTGATAAATGCCTTCATGGGCATGCAAGACACGATGGAGCCATGATACCCAATGACGATAGAGTCAGTAAAAAGACCTAGTACTTCATTACGAGACCGTCTAGGCTCAATGTGTGTGTAAGAAATGCATAGCCTGAGAGGTAGTGGAGCCCCCTATAGAGGAGATCCTATGTTAAAAGGTCACAGTGTCATAGCATGCTCACACAACACTAAAAATAAAACAGTATGCAGTGTGAGGGAAGCCCTCACCCACCACCACTACTGCACTCTACCTTGGGGAACTCATCAATCTCCTTCAGCCTTTTCTCTATTTGGAGACGTCCCCCATAGCGTGTGACCCCGTACACTACAGTCATCACTGTCTGTTTGACCACCTTCCTGCTGATGAAACCCTCCAGGGCCTTGGCGATCTCAACACCCTTTTCTGCATCCTTCAATCGGAACCGCTCCACCTGAAACATGTTGGCATGTCAAACATCACATACTGCGTGTAATTCACGTGCAAATGTCTGAAAAGCTTGATATTTCATAAGGATGGTTAAGATTGTTTTTGACTGTATATGAAACTTGTCCACAGTCAGTATCACCTACAACAGATGGAAGTTGGCAAGCTCCCAGTTTGGAGAAGCTGACAGGAATACTGGCATGATAGCTAATGAGTGTAACACTGTGGACAGGGACAGCAGTAAAACATATTCAAGCCACTTTATAAAAAGCAAAAAACTGTCATTTCCCCTAGCAGAACACTTGAGTTGCTGATCTATCACTGTTTCATTAAAAAAAAAAAAGCAAAGGAACACAATAACACAAACAAACTCCAAAACAACTTTGTCAATGGAGTCTTGTGGCATTTACAAAGTAAAGCCAACAGCTTCAGTATCCAGTTGGAAAGGGTTGTCTTACTTAGAGCAAGCTAGTGCTGAAAATATTCTTAGTGAAGGGTACACTTTAACTGACAGATTTTTTTTAGGTGGCCAAAATACACTTAGCTGCTGCCCCTGTCCACAGAAGAACAAGGCTTAGCTTCAGTGCTGTTACTCCTGACTGCTCCTTCAAACTGGAACGGGGCTGACTGTAATACACTGTTGATAAGTAACTCATAGAGCCACACTTAAAATATATTTCACATCTACAAAAATGTGACTGTTGCCACTGTCACATATTGTACATCTTATCTTTAGAGGTAAACGGGATTTATTTATCCAGGTAGCTGGCTATTTCAAAAGCCAGATAAGATCAACATTGTTATATTACAGTAACTGCATTGCCCACAGGTAAAAATATGACAGGGAGATAGTGTCCTGCAGGCAACTGCACTCCACTTTGACCCCTCCCCCCAGCTCTCTGACAACTCCACAATGTACTTAACAATTATAGTCGCTGCACTTGGTAATGACCAGGCACAGGCTTTTTTTCCACAGCCAACTGTTCGTCCTGTACTGAAATGTCGGCACATAATAATTAGCTCCAAATTGTATCTGCTCAAATATATGCAGGTTCATAGCCAGCCGGGTTCTCTGATAGTACAGTAGAGACACTGGCCCCTTGAGCATTTGGATATGGCAGCCTGCTCTCATGGCACTTTGAAGCAAGGCATGAGAAAAGAGGCACTTTAAATGTGACATCTTAAGCAAGTAATGTGAAATATATTCTCAATGTCTATCTGTCACTCACTGTGGGATACTGTGAGTAATTTGAATAATAAAAGCAGAGCAACTGCAACATGCCTTGCAACTGAAATCAACTGCAGCTCAATTATGTTGTGCAACTTTAAGTCCATGCAAGTTCACAGAAACTAACAAAACAATGCAAAATAAAAACAGCACACTGGTGCTGACCTGCTGTGCTATTCCGCTGTACACATCCTGGGGCAGGTCAGATGGCATGAGGTTGACTGATTTGGCACCAATAGCATCCCTGCCTAGAGCAGCGTAGTGTTGGAGACCATTACAGGAGCCGTCCTGGAGGAGAGAAGGAGGGGAAAGATTAAAGCCGTGATATGGAGGAGACAGAGGAGGTCACAGGTGAGCTAAACAAGGAACAGATGATTTGAAGTATGAGGAAGTGAATGAACACCAAAGAACCTGAGGCAAATAAAGAGAAAAGGCCAATATAAAACACATTAGATGAGAGGAAAAGATTTGGTTGAGGATGTTGGTTCATAAAAACAGATTTCCATGTCCCACAGCCACAGAGTGAATGCTGGACCTAATGCTGGATTTTCTATGAACATCTTTAATTAACTGCATCATTCGAAGCAACATCTAGACTGTGTTTGGCATAATACAAAGGAAATCACTACACAATTAGCTAATTATCAGTTCAAGTTAATTTTTTTTATATGTCTCGGTCAAACAGTCGTCCCCATGTTCAGCTCATGAAGACAGTTTTAGTTTTATACAAATATTGAGGTGAAGTAGACCCTCTTCCTGCCAGCTGTAGAATGTATCATTTTTATTTAAATTTAGTCTGAATGTGGCTCCTGACCTAAGTGGTTCTCTAGTATTTGGGTAATAGTTGTGGCATCTTTGTTGTGTAGATAGTTGTATGGTCTCACTTTAGTTATTTTAATCAATTATTAAAATAATTTGCATAAAGTGGGCATTCCTAAAACCAATGTTTTCCAAATCCAAGTGCCAAATGAAAGTTGCATCATAAGCATTTGTGACTTTTCGAAGAGCAGAGTGTTATGACCATTATAAAAACCCCAGATGATGCTCTAACCTGTAAATCACTGGGTTGCAGACACAAGGCTGTAGTTAGTGCCAGTGTTGGTGTATATTTACTACTACTGTCGTTCAGGACTGGTCTATTAAAGTACTTGCTAGCAAACGCTGTGGCCTGCTCTGTGAGATTAGGGCCACAGGTTTATGATGGATAACGTAAAATGGCCCCAGATGGCTGTGGAGGTCTTGCCTTGTTAACTTTGATGTGCCCTCTAAAATGGCACATTAAAGCATGACTGAGTGGTACACCTTATTTTCAGGAGGCTATAAACCAGAGCTTTAAGCGGCCCTATCACACTAAATACCAAAACATAATCTGTTCAATAATCTTGTGTTTTTCATCTTTCTTCCCTTTGAATCTTCAGTTAAAAATGTCTTATCGAGGACTGACTGTGCCAGAGATTGCCAAAGGAAACCTTTTCTTCCTGTGGTTATCAGTCTCTAACTCATTCAGCTCATGTGGAGAGATGGACAGTAAAGATGTGAAACTCTGGCCTTCATCTCTCCTCTGTTTGATTGTTATCACTCTCTTCCTCTATTGTTATCTTACTCTTTTATACTTGCACTCTTTATATTTGCGCTCCCACCGTACAGCACTGAAACTGCTGCAATGTAATTTACCTTAGGCAAAATAAAGTTTGCTCTTCTCCTGTCTTACATGTGTAGATGACCAAACAGATAACCATTCTGTGTGCTGTTACCTGGTGAACAGGAAAACGTGAGATGAACTGAGTTGGATCTGGAGACCTCACAGCATTGGCTATCTCCATGCAGCAGGCCAGTGCCTGCCAAGGCTCATCTGCATTCGTCCACCACTTCTTACCCTGAGAAAGACAAACACAAGCACAGGGCTCATTATCCTGCATGCAGAAACACTGCCAAAAAATTTCACTGATCTTGATGAACCAATATGGCAGCTGGTATAGTAATTTTTGAAATTTACTAGAGCAGGATTGAAAATAGAACTTTTTTTATGTGGATAGGTATTAATTTTTTGTTTCATCAGTCTGAAAATTTAAGAGCGCAGAGAGCTACTTTCTCAAACAAAACCTACATTAAATAACATTTTTACACATTATGCATTATATATTGTATTCTGTATAAAGAGAAGTTTTCATAACAGCACATATCAGACAGAATATTCACTGATACTAATCTGCTAATATTGGTGAACAATCTCTCTATCCATGTATCTGTTGCACTCATTTACATCCCCTTAAATTAACCCATCCCCTGTAAGAGAATAAACTTGTGCTGAAATCTGCACTTCAATATCCATTTAAAATACTAGCTTTTTTTGTATTTCTGCCTAATGGAACAAAAATGTAATGTGGAAATATAATATGACTGTGTAGTCAGACAGGGAACAGGAAAGAGTGCTAAAGACAAACTGACATTGAGAGGCTTGTCGGCAGAGTCCAGTATGAGGTCCATGAGATCATTAGCGTACTTCAGCCGTTCCTCCAGTGAGCTTTTCTTCTTCTGTCCTGTCAGATTGACTAAGTGGATCTTTAGCCAGTCCAGTCCCTTCGGGCCCAGGGGCCTTCCCTCTGCAAACAGAAGGACAGACCGTGTGACATCACTTCCTAAGTGATTCAAGTGCGGGGGACAAGGGTAAGTCCGTCCTCGGAAGTCCATGTTGTGAGGAAACCAGAAGATCTCATCCCGCAAATGATTAGCGATGGAGAATGTATATAGCGCAGACATTCTCTGGCTGTGCATGTCCCCGTACGTCCTTCTGGCTTCAAGTACCTCCTTTTTCATACTGGCTTTCTGAGCGGCGGTATGAGTGGGATCATGGAGATTAAATCTGGGTATTTTTGGGGCCTCTGAGAGAGGAGGAGGGATGTCTAGCTTATCATTTCCTTTATCATTGAAGATGGAGACAATGATATCCAGGATGGGCTTGTTGATAGTCCAGGGACAGTTTCCCAGCTGGTTGAGAGAGTCGTAGATGGGACAAAGATCGTCAGATTGCTCCAACAACTCCTCGTGTTGTCTGGCCCCGTCCACTGCGCGCATCAGCAGGGTAGGTGACAGCAGGTAGGCTCCAGCCTTGACAGAAGTCCAGGGCACGGGAGGGCACAGCATCGGCAGCAGACAGGGGTCAAAGGTCAACTTGGTGTTCAGGGCCTCGTGATGCAACTGAAGGAGGATGGGGTGGGGTTTGATGAAGCCAATCTTAAAAGTGAAACATCAGAGGAAACCCAATTAGAAGCAGATATGGGAAGACAGATAGATGTATGTGGATGCATTAAACAGGAAAAACAATGAACAACTTCTGTTTTAAGCTGTTTGTTAAGTTTCATTGTAGTCATATAATTACATAAATAAACTAACTGATTGAGGCAGTGGCAGAGCAGCACCTCCTGTGTTATGCCAGGTTAAAATAACTGTTTTTGTTATAGGACTCTGTTGGCTGTGACATGAGCAAAATGGCTTCAGATCCCTTACAGCGGGATGCCCAACAGCAAGGTAACGTGGAACAAATATTCTAAATATATAGTATAATTAAACTGATTTTTTTCAGCTGACCAAGATACACTACTTAGCTTTTGTGTTGGTACCTCTGTCTGCTTCTCTAAAACTGGCCGGGGCCAAGCCAACAGCCATCCGCTGTTAAATTATACAATATTGCTCTGGACTATGTACAAGTACCTCATAAAAAGGTTGGTCACATGTCATGGTCAGTCAAATTCATGCTAACATGCTGGAACTTCCACATTGCAGACAATTAAATAAAAGACTATAAAATTCCAAAAGATGTTTTTAAAACCCTGGTCAGGAGTCAGCAGGGTGCAGTGTTTTTCCAGGCCAGGGCCGTGCGCCGTGGTTTCATCTCACACATTCAGCGTACAGGACCCGACATAAATACCATCATAGAAAAAATGTACAGTAACCTGACAAAAAAATAAGACAACACCTCAGCAATGCTTGCATGAGTCAGACTGTCACGCTGTGTTGTAAAATCATTAGGCTGCTCCCCTGATGGGCCAAAAGAATAACAGTGAGAGGGAGAATCAGAGGAAAGAAATTAGAGGGAGAAGCGGAGAACACACGAACAAAATTCTGCAACAGTGTCAAAGTGCACAGAGTCCAAAAAGTCCCGGTCCCCCCTTCCTCTTTCTTCCTCTCTCCCCTGACACGCTCGGCTCACCCTCCTGCAGGGTCCCGTGGCAGTAAATCAGCGAGCCAATTAAGGGGACACTAAAAAAGGGATTAGCCTGGAACCTATTCATCTTGCTCAACTGTTCCCCCCGCTAATTCACACAAGGGGCAAACGGTTTTATAATTCACACTCTTCGGAGCTTCACACAGCACAGATAGGTGCACAAGTGTATGAGGCAAGAGGCTTTTTGGAGTGACAGAATGGCTTCTTTCCGAAAGTGAAGGTCAAGTCTTTGTTTCTGCTCGGCTGTGGTGATTTCCATATGAATGCAAAGGTTAACTTTGCAACTGTGTAGACTTTTTAATAGGACTATGTATGTTTGATTACATAAACATACATAGTTTGTTACAATTCAGACAAAGATTTCATCAAATTTGATGATTCCCTTATCAGACAATAAAAATACTGAGCAATTTTCTGAGTTGTTTTGATGGTCGGCTCTGTAAAGTCGATTGGGCGAGTCAATCCGATAATGAAAAAAAAAAGTTTTAGGATTGCAGTTTTTTGTTTCAGCTGCACCTATAAACTTTAAAAAACGATTTGAGATTAAATATCTGAACTGCATACCTGGGAAGATATCTTCTCCATAATAATTAGCCATGTGCTGCTGTTTTGTTTTTGAAAACTCATTGTGAATAATGGACTGATGAAGGAAGATGGATTTGCTGAAGATTAGATTCATTTGACTATTTCCCTGTTACTAATTTACTTTTCTGTTTTTCTCCAGCACATTGGAAAGATTTGTAAAAAAAAAAAAAAAAGGTAGCATAACTGGATGATGGATGACAGGGGCAGATTTCCATTTCACCCATAATAATGCAAATTACTGAATAACACTCCAACCTAAAGTGTATTGAACAGACCCCCTAATCAGTGATCAATATCAGTGGATAGTGCATCCAGAGTCCAGGCCAGCTCATTGTGTTTTGTTCATAATCATTTTGAATATTCACTTCATACAAGTTTCCAGGGGATCACTTTAGATACAATCGTTGACAATCTTTTCCACTCAAATCTCAGATGAAACGTTCTTTCTGAGTCAGGGTTAAATCTCAGGAATCCTGTTACCAGGTTATGAAAGCCATGCGTGTATCAACATTTCTTCAGCATAATCGCTACAGACTTTAGTTCAAACTCAATGTTAAAACTGTACCTTCCGCAGGCTCCGGTAGGTGTATACATGGTACATGATGGGGATTAACTTCTTCTTTCCAGCTGGGTTCAGGATGTTGCTATTCATTTTGAGGCTCTTTACCATCAAATCCACCAGGAGAGTGCCCAGCTCCAGGATCACAATGTGTGGCCAGGGGGTCTCTCCTCCATACAGTGTGGGTCCGAAACTGTGCTCTGCTTCAAGCTTACGCCAAAGCTCGCTGGGAAGGACGTCATACTCCTAGAGGGACAAGAAGAGAAGTGTGTTTTCTTTTAGTTAAAATGGAGTCATAACTCTCCACAATAAGCTTCCCAAAGATTTCAGTTTTGATCCTGAGACCTAAAAGAAACTTGTCAAACAGGCACTGTTTTCATGAACTAATCAAAAGAATTCTTTCATGTTTCAAGAAATGTAATAAATACTGTAAGCCTAGATGTAATAACAATTCAGCAAAGGCAAGACCCACAACAAGGGAGCATTCAAGAAAAGGATGATCCAAGAAAATAAAATCATTTGGCCCTCAGTGGTGTGCATAAGAAGTTGGATTTTTTGTGTCATAATACCAAAAAAAAAAGTTAAAAAAACAACAACACAATAATATGCATAATTTTAACTACAAAGGCTGCATGTAAACAAACACCTTAACTATCATCTAGTATAACTAGAGTATAATGAGCTGTGGCTCATTACAGTTTTGATGACATGAGCGTTTTTTCCCCCCAGTGCAACAGAACAACCAAAACACTAGAGGAACACCGAGTCAGTGATACTGGCCATGTTGTCGTGACTCCAAAGCCTTTCAAAGCACTAAAAGAAAGAGTTCTAAAACTAAAAAAAAACTAAAGAGTTCATGGCAACTCAGTCTAAATTTCATCTTAAGTTCACGGCAAGATGCAATTTTACAATAGCATAATATCTCAGACTTCAGCGTAAAATATCCATGAGTCATTCAGCATGGTTTCAAGGAAACACAAGTAGCGCTTTGCAATATAGAAAACCAACCCCACACACACTAAACAGGTCAGCTCAGCCCTTCAGATCAAAATGAATGAAGTTTTGATTCAGCGAATCATAATTCACTAAACCATGTATGCTATAGATAGGCCATCAGCTATGAAGTCAATCAGGACAACTACGTCATGAGGCATAACGTAGTTTACACGTAATTAAACACAAAAAATTGAAATATTGACTAGATCAGCCCATTATGAACTGATACCTAATCAAGCTATTTGATTGAGTATAGGCCAGATATTGGTTGGACGCATCCCTAATAAGTGAAACATATGCAGACATGTAACCCATTGTGATTTCCCTACCTTTGTGTCTTTGGCCATTAGCTCTGTGTAAGAGCTGTAAATTTTGCCCAACTTTTCTATTTTCTTGGTATGGTACTTCTGCTCCACCATGAACTTGTTGTGGACCCTGGTACCGAGATCGAGGGCCATAGCAATCAGTGTCTCTCCAGCGGGAGAAAGCCTGCAAATACTCTGGAGAGGAGGACATGGTTCAAAAAGACAAAAAGAAGAAAACATGTCAAAATCATGAAAAGGCAGATATTTGGCAGGTTTTGGTACATCAGATTCAGTTTTAATGAAAAAACAAACCTTCAGTCAGATTGGAATCAAAGTGTATAAAACTTTTCAGAATTAACATCACAACATGTGTCTATGTTGGAAACAAGGGTCTCTGATCAAAGCATCGTCCTTTGCTGCCATAGATAAGGCTGATGCTTTTGCAGTTGTCACTGTCAGCCACTTGATTTTTCGTTTTTGTGGTTGCCAAGGTTGGTTGGGTCTTACTGCACATCAGCAGTGTTGAGTAAACACAGAGGCAGATGGGTAACCCCACTGCAAATCTCTTTAACAATATTACAGTAGGGCCAATAAACTGACAAGTCTTTGGTAAATTCAAGACTTGTGGCATTTCAGGGAGCGTTGGGGGGCGGGGTTAGAAGGGTGTATTACCTCTAACATGATGTCAACATACTCTTTATCCTCCAGCACACAGAGGTGGGGATAAAGGTTAATCCTGCTGGTGTTGGGTTTGATATCGGTGTTAGCCAGCATCGTCTTACGCTCCCTCAGGGCCTGGAGGAGGACCTTCTGCCAGCCTGCCATCTGAGTCGCCAGCACATTCCTCTGAAAGGACAACACAATTGGAAGTCAGCCCCACCTCATGACAGTGACTACCAGCAAGTAACCAATGAAAACTGGGTCAAATAACATTAAAAATCCTGCACAGACACTCTTTTATCACACACTGCATGAACCAAATAGAGCATCATTATAAATGGTGAAGCAATAGTTGGGCCACCTCTCAGTGGACACGAGGTATTGTAAAGCATGAGCGTGCATCTATTTGATGGTTAGGCTTGTTTGGCCCAGATACCTCCAGATGACGGAGAGAAAACACACTATCCTTCTGAAAGGAACACAACTGGGCCACAACCTGATTCATTTAAGACGAAAAAAAGAAGGAAAAACCTGTCTCACTGTTCTCAGAGTTGCAGCCCAAGAGAGGGTTTGCTGTTCGAATGTATACATTTCATCACAATAAACCACCGCTTCTGATTGTCTCATCCAGTTCAGAAAGTGAATGCATTTTGCCAAAAATGCTTTTCACACAGGGTTTAGGATTTAAATTATCCATCAGATAAAGTGGATTAAGAAAGATATTCCCATTTCATCTTAAATCAGACAGCCATTCAAGCCAACAGTGTGCTGTCATATCTTTTGATGTAATGTGTTCAAAATGTGAGAGAAAGAACACTGAACATTTCCTTAAGCATTATGAGGATTTTACTTTATTTTGATGCACTTTATCAACATTTTAATTGCCCATGTGCCTGTGAAGTGTGATGGTTATACGCGTGTTCTGTGCAGAACTTTTGGTATGTGTTGGCTCTGTAGTTGAAGAGTTTTATCCAGTCTGACTGAAGCGGAGGCACAGTCTGGATCGTGGATGGAGAGGTGACTTTGCGTTCTCTCCAGAGGCTTCCATTACAATACATTATTATTCTGCTCTGCCTGTCTGTAAATGCTTCATGACCACCAGGGACTCTCAGCCCGCTCGCTTCCCACGTAGCCCATCTGCAGAGGCAGACGAGCCAGGCTGGACTGTAAATGCCAAAGTTGGAAAGAAGGCACACCACAGGAATATGATGTCTCTTCCTCTAACCTGTCAGGTCTAAATACACATTACCATGAAGTTTGCATAAGAGAAAAAGAGAAATGTCAAGCTTAGGAAACCATGGGTGGACAAAATAAATGTTAATAGTTTATCACTGCGTAAATAGTGTTATAAGTGCAATCACTCCAAACAGACGAGATGAATGCCAAGATAAACACACCGTCTGTTTCTGCACTGTGAGCCAGAATGTTGGCTTTTTTAGGCGACCTACAGGATTGTTCTTAAGAGACAATCTTATAACATAAAACAAGATGTTATTGCAGCATAAATTAAGGATGCTATGTTTTTAACAGGAAGCAACAAGGTCTTTTCTTTGAAAGCATCAGCAGCAAGCAGGCAAATTATTTTACCCAGCCTGTGAAAACTAGTTAGACAGTATAGTTTTTAGATACAGAATTCTTCATTTGGTATATTTCATGATTTTAGGTTCGGTATAGTCCTTTAGGTTACACTTTGGCAGTGGTTTTGACAGAAAGAGGGTTTCAAGTTCAAATCTGGCTTGCGACTCTTCTGTGTGGAGTTTGCACGTTCTCCCTGTGTCATTCTGGGTAATCCAGCTTTCTCCCACAGTCCAAAGAAATGCAGCTTAGATTTGATTGGTGAATCTAAATTGCCTGCCTTCGTGCTGAGAGTATATCCCAACGTCAGCTCGGACTGGCTCCAGCCACCCACGAACCGAGTTTGGATAAATGGTTAAGGATAGTGAATGAATGAAGAAATTAATTGGTTTTTAGACCAAAGCATCTTGTATTAGCAACACCAACACTTGTATTTGCAGATCACAGAACCTTAGATCCACAATTCCAGACGTTTAGTGATTAGACAGAGAGGTGAAGAAGAAGAGATGCAACAGGTTGGTTTGTTTACCATATCAGCCAAGTGTTTTGTTACAGGCTTGGAAGCCTCCACAGATTCGATGGTGACAGCGTGGGATTTTTCCTGGTTGAGCTGACGCCTAAAGCGATTCTTAAGGTCCTCATGAGTCATGTCCAGTTTGGAGTATTTCCAGTGTGACCTCTGAAACACAAGCACACAGACACACAGTGAGGAGACGGACGGACACAGAGACACAATGACTGCACCCTACTGGATGACATTATAGGACTTTCCTTTCTTGTGCTTAACCATCTGGAGACGGCAAGACCTAAAGACCCTGGTCTTCATTTTAAGCACCTCTTACCCACCTTAATGTTATCATTTGATTAGTTTTAGAAGTTTCTCCAACACACAGGGTCTGTCTAAGAGGGCATTCAGGGCAAGAAGTAAAAAGAGCCTTTCCAGCCCATTGAGCAAAGGCCAAGTTATAAAACACTGCTGCCAAGAGAATGAGTCAATCTCACAAACTTTGGCTCAGAATTGCTATAGAGCAAACATCAGTCTCAGTTTATTATTTTCAAAGTGGGACTGAACATTTAATAGCAGGTTATCAGACTTGCAACCTTGATGGAGAACTTTGGAGTCAGTGTTTGATGATGAAAAGTAAATCCAGTAAAATGGTCTACTGAAGCTAATATTGATCAGCTGAATTGTTGAGTCTATGTGTGTATGTTCAGCAAATCAACCCCTCGTGATCAAACACTTATATTCTAAAAGTGTTTGCTGCAGGTTTTCTTTAACATTTTAAACATATTGAATCAGCAACGGAAGTATTCAGCACACTTTACATGTGCTTTTGTAGCTATGGTGGATATACGCATGTTCTATGCAGAAACTGTCTTCTGTGTCGGATCTGTAGTTGAAGCCCGACTGAAGTAGGGACAGTCTGGACAGAAAACAACTCTTAAACAATATATCCATTTCTTTATTCAAAGAAATAAAAAATGCCATGAAATTATTTTTTGTTTTGTTTATTGGGGTAGTGACCTTGCCAGGGCAGTAAGGTCAGATGTTATTATCTGCACACATTATAGAAAGGATGCAGTACAGCAGTAAGAAGTTAGATGTATTGGCTCTTACACAGCAGATAGGATCGACTATAAATCAGGCCTAGGAGAGATGGAGCATGGACAGCAGCCAGAGCAAAGCTAAAGTTACTGTGCCACATAAATTGCTCACCAGACAGCTCTTGTACAATATCACAGCTTCAGAACAATAAATGAGCTGAGAAGCTAAATTAACACCATATTATCAGTAGACCCAAGGAAAATGTGCTGGCACGATAGTTTTGAAAGTACAAACTTGAAGCGCCTGATGTACAAACAAAAGCAAAAAGGTCTCAAAAAAGGACATTGCTGCAGTATTGTTAAAATACTGCAGTGCAACTTCACTTGAATACTTTATAAAACTAAATTAACAAACATTTTAAACCTACTATGTTTTTTTTGTCCTTTCAGTGTCAAACTGTGCTTTCACTGGATGTTTTAGGACAATCTGACCAAGAAACTGAGGAGTCAACAAACTACTTTTAGGACTGCAAGTTAAGCAGAATGAAAATTTTAAAATGGACACACACAAGGCCAGCTTCCAGATGAAAATAATAATTCAATGATCCAATCCCATATAATCTCTGGTGACAAGTTGAAACTAGATCAAACTGCATTTTGTACGAGCACCAGCTTAATCAAAATTCCATCTCACAACAACAAACAATATTCTAATTAGATTGTGAGTCTGCTGCTAACACTGATTCAAAATCCTCCAGAGACCAGCCAGTCTGCTCCTCTGTTATCTAGCGGACCAGTTATTTGGACAGCCATCCAGTCATTAAATAAACCTGCCAGAAAGTCACAGTCACAGTCAGATAACCAGCCTTACAAATGCAATCAGAGGCAAGTAACGGAGCGGTCATGTTTGACCTGTTTCACATTTCACTAAAAGTTTCACATACACTCTCAAGATAAAAATATATAACTGCTGATTGCTACCATCACACACACACACAGGCCAAATATAAGACAAAGCAGACCAAAAATATGTCAGTCAAACGAAGACCAAAGTGATTGTGGTGAAAGGACTGAGCCTAAAAATACTGCAATTGAACAGAAAGCTGTTAATGAATCATGTGAGAATGAGGAGGGGAAGGGAGGTGGGAAAAAGGAGGAGAGGTGAGAGGAGTAAAGGCAAGGAAAGCAGAGGACCCATTAGAAAGCAGAGTTGGATCACTATAAATAGGCCAGTGCCTGTCTGGCTGTGAAGGGGTGACAATCAAATGTTTCGTAGTCACGCTGGAGCCTTCTGACAGCTTTCCAGGCTCTGGCTTTGGCTCCCAAAACATACACAACCATCAGCTTTTAAAATAACTCTTAATCTGTACTTATAGTTGAACATACACTTTATTAAATTAATTCAAATCATTGTTATAACCCTAAGAGATGCAACATCCACATCTCATCTTTTTAAAGTACAAAGGGGGTGTTAAATTGCTGATTATATCAAACATTTGTAGTCCATGAATTAGCATGTAGTAGACAATTTTACATGCACTGAAGCTTGAAGACAAGCAGCAAACAATTAGATGTACATTGATCATCTATGTTTGGTAAAAAAAAAAATAATATTAATGCATGCTAAAAGTCAATGCATCTCAGAGTTAGTAGAGTTAATTTTAGCTAATTTTGGTGAACCACAAGACTAACTGCCGACCCACTCATATGTCCTCACATATCATACATTTCATATAATTTCATTCCAGTTAACACAGCTGATTCTCAATATAACATAATACACGAAAAGAGCAAAAATCTAAGTTAAAGCTTGAGAAAACAGTTGGTGGAGGTATTTTGCCATGTTAACCAAGTTTTCTCTCTTCAACAACAGTGGCTGGGATATGCTGTTACTGCAGCTGCTGGGAGTATTACACCATCTCTGACCATCATGCTGTATTATGTATGAAAAACACAAGAGCAGCCCTCTTTATATTTAAGAATAATTTATGATTCATTAAAACAAAGTTTCTGATGGGCAATGGATTTTTGGAAAGAAATATCCTCATTGAGTATGTAGTTGTTGAGAAAGGGATACTTATATTAAAAGTTGTTTCTTAAATGTATACGATTGATATTCATTTTTCAAAGATAGCTGAAGGTATTTTTTTCAAGATGAAGATTGCTTGGTTTCCCTGGAACTAAAAAGAGCCTAAACACCAAAAAACAATAACTAATAACACTGGTATCGGCCTCAACCAAATTGCATATGTAAACCTTGATGTCTGCACAGAATTTTACAAAAGTTGCACACAGACATAAAATTCACTTATAATACAAAAAATTAAGATCATCTTTTAAGAAGCACTGCGAACATGTGGTACCTGCGAGTAGTAGTCCTCAACGAGGGATGTGTAGCCAGGGTTCGATGCGTTAATGCTGGGCTGGTAGTGGGGCTTCACGATGTGCAGAGCTTTTAGGACCATTTCTTTCTCATCTTGCCAGAACACACATTGGTTGAACAGGTCATCTTCACACAGGTTGTCCTTTTCCATCTGGGTCAGGCACCTGGATATACAGGGACAGACAGTTCATGTACAAGGTTGTTTTTAATCGGCCCTTTAGCAGGTTGTAGCAATGTTACATCTGAGAAGACCTGGCAATGCTTGTCAGAACAAGTGACTCAACAATTATGTTCCCAGGTTCTATTGTTTTTGGCCTTTAATTTTACTTATTTGGGTTTATCAATAATAAAAACATGCTGTCCAGTTATTCCCCCATGTCTCCTACAGCATTAGCTCTATGATGACGATCAATGGGGAGTGTTATAGTAGCAGTAGACGGATCAGACACCATCTGGCTAAGCCATCAACCACAGTCTACTCAGGTCCTTACTGTGCTGCGTGATACCTAAAACAAAGCAGAAATTAATAAAAAAAAATTCCTTGCAGTTCATTTCTGACATGAAACAAGTGCACTAGCATAAAATAAAACAACTATATAGCTCGAGTTCTCCACCACCCCATCACATCAGATAAAGATGCATCTTTGGCAGAACATATAGGCAAAATTACTACAGAAATATATATCCAAACAACAATAGCATACTATTTTAGAATCCTGTACATACAACAGTATACTCCTATTGCTTGTTCTAAAACCCGTAATTACAGGATAATGTATAGTTTTACAGATAAATAAACACTGTTTCTATAAAATATGCTATTTCTTTGGGTAGGGCTTGATGTCCAAGATCATTTCTTGCCTCGCAATAGCATAGAAATACTGTTCAGATGTCAAAGTGGGAGTCCCAGAGGGTGGACCTGCTCACCAGCTCATGAATGGACACAGTGCGTGGAATATAATAACTCTTAGTTATAATAATTCTCTCATACCTGCACAAGATTACCAGTCCACTAAATATCATAACAGGCATATATATAATATATAGATTTAAAAAAAAAACTAACCCTGAGCGCCATACAATTCTGTTGCAGAAAGTAATCACAATACTTTGTTTTCCTCAGGCTAGCTTAGTGTTTGTTTTTAATTTAGCGTTAAAGTTAGCTGGACAACCAGCCCATCAGATGATGCAAAAAGGTTTTTATTAACGTGGGAGATTATGGTTATTATGATGGAACAGACTTTGGAGTCTGATCATAAGTTCAGAGGTCACGAACCTCCTGACCTGCCTGTTGATGTGGGAATGGGAGCGTGATTATCATATAACTTGCTGGGCTGCTGATTAATTCAGCTTTTTAAAAACTCCCTCGTCTGTGGGATCGTTGTATAAGTCTTGCCTGCCCTGTTTGACAGTCTCAGAATATCAATGTATGTATTTGCATTGACAGGTCTTTCTGTCAGTCTCAAAGAATGAGTTTGATCCAGAGGCAGATGGGCACTGACGACACCAGTGAAATGTTTATTTAAATGGAATCTCCTAGAGAGCACGCGGCCTCCATGACTGGACTACAGAAGGCAGATAATATCAATGTGCAAAACAGCCTGTGGAATACAAATGTGTTGAAATAATATGACTTATCCATAACTCAATTTGATAGAAGGCCTGTAAGTTAATCAGTAATGCCTGGTGAATCTTTATTATTAGTTATAAGTGAGATTAAGCAGCCAAAGTTATAAATATTTTGTTTGTATAAATCATTTATGAATTTTGGCATATAATGTTATTAGGCTGTACATTGATGTATTATTTTATTCCAGAAACTGGGCCAATGTAATATTTTTAACAACAACTAAATGTCATCCAGTTATTAAATGCTAGTTTTTATGACCCAGCATGTACAGTGTTTATATATGTATAATTACAGATGTCTACAGGGGGAAAACCTTGTTAGCGTCACACACACACACACACACACACACTTTGAGGTATAAGAAGAAATGATTAAGGAGCCTGAAGACGATGTTTGGTTGCACTGCTCCCTAGAGGTCAACAAAAGAACTACATGACCAAGCCAAGGGACTGAAGTGAGAAAAACCCATTTGTCATCCGCCACAGGGGACAGCGCTCTGCTTCACCTTGCACACCTTTTCCTCAAGACAATTAAAAATAACAGCACGCTAATTACCTTCTGCAGGAAACCTTGGCTCAGCAATTTCCACAGACTTTATCTAATCAGAGGTGAGCAGGTTTCTGCACATGAATGAATAAATACAGTGAAAACGGTGTGGTAATACTAACTCCTGTCATACTTCTAGTGTCTGAAGTCATGAGTCTATGTTGTATCTCTGAAGCAAGCCAGAGAGGTCAAAGTTTTTTTCTTTCGTATTTTCAGTCATGCCTCGGAGTCTCTTGTGATGCAATGTGCAATTTTGGTCTGAGTAAATGAGCGAGCTTTGAACAAAGAGAGGATTAGTCTGGGTGCTGGCACTGTGGTCCAGAGGAACAAAGAAAGCAGAGAGGTTGAAAGATAGAGTATAATCAGCCTGGTGACTGCTCTGCTGCACTCCAGGGACCAAAGAGCTCTGGAGGACACAGCACTTACAAAAGGGAAAACTTAAAGGGATAAGTGTGTGCGTGAGTCAGCGTGTGTATGTGCGTGTGAGCGAGACAGAGGAGAAGGGGAACAGACTGGTACATTTGAGGGCGAGGATGCTGCAGGGGTGACTTCAGAGGCAAGAGTGATATTAGGAGAGTACAGCAGACTTCTGGCCATAATAAAGGGGGGAGACGCAGCATAAAGAAAAAAAAACAAGAAGACTGCAAACACTTTGAGTGGCAGAGGAAATGATGACAGTGAGGAGTGGAGGAGAAAAGAGGGGCTGCGTGTCTGGAGACTGAGCAGGAGAGCACCACTGCAGAACAATGTCATAACAAGCATCAGCTTACAGTGATCGATGGGCAAACCAGATACCTACCCACAACCTTACTGCCCTGCCACCTGTCCTGCTATTGGACCACACTGCATAGGCTGATGTCCCCTGGGTCCATGGGAAACGTATGTTTGTCTGTGTGTATGCAGTTCGTGCAACAGTCCTCGACATGGCTGTCAAATGAGGCGCTTGAAAAAAAATAATTGAGCCATCATTTGATCATTTTAATGCGTAGCCATGTTTTAAGTGTGGGCTTTTTTGCATAATGTGAGCATACACCACTGTGCTCCAGTTCACAGGATGTCTTTTCATAGGACGTCCTAGACAGTGCCAGTTTTGATGTTCTCAAACACATTAAGCAGGCAAGAAATTCCCCAATTAATTTTCGACAAGGTACAACTGTTAACTGAAAACTATTCCACCATTCCCTCAAAAATCTGAGAGAATAAAAGAAATGTGAAAAGCTGTCATGAAAAAAATGTTATATACTCACTACTTAATTCCATATGCATTATTTCATAGTTTTGACGTCTTCAGTATTAATCTACAATAATGAAAGTAATGCAAAGAAGGAAAAAATGAAAATGAAAAGGACTGTCCAAACTTTTAACTGGAAAATGTAGTTTTAGTAATTAGGACAGGCAAATGTCAGCTAAGCAATGAAAATGTGGCATAAAAGAATGAAAGCTTTATTAGAACAGTAAGTATAAGAGTGTTACTTCTCGTTGGACCTGCTATTCAGTGTAGATTCTCTCCAGCTGAAAGATGCAGAGATACTCTGCCTCCAAAGACTTTAAAGATTTCCTCTTTGTTTTGTTTTCCACAGTCAAACGAAATAAGTTTTTTGCCAGTGTCTCTCAAACAGATGCCTGCGTGCACGTGGGTAAATAACAACACGTGCAGCGTTGTCTGTTTCTGGGTCTGGCTGTTAACAGCAATATTTAAAGCTATCATTAATACCTTTTAAAGAAATATTTTTCTCATATTTGATGAAACTGTCACTATACCCTTGCAATTATAGGTGAGAAAAGAAAGACACATTCTTCTGTCTTCTACTAGTGCTTCTTTCCTGAATCCACAGCAGCTGAACAGAAACATCAATCTAATAATCTGCAGCAGTCAAGCTTGTCATTGACAGTATAAACTGCGGTCAAACGATCAAACTAGGCGGCAAAAATTGGTGAAAAAAAACTGGTGATGTACATATTTTTTCACAACTTGCAGACAGTGTGTTGAGTAAATAGGAAATATCAGGACCACACCAATCACAGATTTTTTGAGATGCAGCCATCGATATTTGAGAGTTGACAGCAGTAAATCAGTCTTTTTGTTATATATATTCCTGCAGTGCAGAATGTAAAGGATGGGACTCCTTCTCCTACTCAGCTGGCTTAGATGGGTGGCCCACTTCAAAGAGGGCATGAAAGTGCATTGTTCTGCAGCATCTTTCTATTAATAAACATTAGGGTAAAAAAACAAATATAGCTTGTGCCCTGTAATTTTTCATGCTGTATTAACTCCAAACTAATGTTGAGCCTATAAAAAAAAAAGTCAATAAAAGTCCTGCTGCTGCTTGGGCAGCAGGCCAGCTGATTGTATCGGCTGCCATCAAATAGCACACACACTGTGACACGCTGTGTGTGCTGCTGATATGATACTGTGAGCTGTGCACAGTAGGGGGTCCCTGTATGTGCAAAATGTCATGTTATAAATCTAAGTGTAGGGCGCACACACAGTCATTAATATAACTGATTTGTCAGGATGACCTAGTTACACACAGGGGCTACTACTTTCCAAGGTTTTCCTTTATGAAAAAAGCCACAAAAACTTGCTAGGTAATCTGAACAAAAAATAAATTAAACACTCTACTGTGCACGGCAGAAGAGTTCTGCTGTCTTGCACGATTAATTAAGTCGAAGCCAACTTCATTAACACCTTGTCAGCGAGCTGCAACAACCTTAAGAAAAGCTACAATAATTACTACAGAAACCTCCATGATCAGCAAACAAATCTAGGAAAGGTGCATTTGATGCCAGGTTGCCCTGGAAACAATAGAAGCGATGAGGGAAAGGAACAAAAAAGAAGGTGCAAAATGTTAGGGACACATAATTCAGTGACAAGAGGCGACACAGCAAACAAAGATACTGTTAAACACTCCGAAATAAAGCTTATCCTCATGTAAAGCTGATACACAGGATGACTGGGCTTTTACAACTGAACCATAATGAAGATGACAAGCCAATGTAGGTCATATTGTTGAGGCAAAAAAAGAAAATCTTTGAAAGAAAACAGAATCACAGACAAGTGAACGGAAAGATAAAGAAAAAAATAAATCTAAAACATAAACAACAGAAAATCCAAATTAACATAATTGATTTTAGCTGTGCATGTATTTTAAGAACCCCACTTAGGCCTCTTGAGGTTACACCACTCCTTAATCCCCATGTGGCCAAAGTGGTAAGAGCAGCATTCAAACAGCTCTGCTGCCCTCAACAATAAAAAAAGGAAAGAAAACAAACTACTGCTGGGATCAATTTGCTATTACTGAAAGCATTATTCTTGGATTGATTAAAACAGTCAAAAGATAAAAGCGATAATCATGGCTAAAATCAAAAATGAATAGTGTCTGGAACTTGGGAGGAATTTAAAGCATGAGCAAAGCATGACCCCTGCTGGTCAGTCTCTGTAACCTCCACGCTCCATCAAAACTCCAACCTTTGACGACCTTAAAATAACATCACACAGCTTTTGATTAGTCAGGTTCAAGGGTGTAGAGCGTGTGTGTGTGCGCATGTACATACCTTGTGACTACTTCTGGGGTACAGTCGGAACAGCGGCCCATACACTCCAGGGCAGCAGAGTAGGATCCCACATTTGGCTTCAGACCAGCCTCATTTAGCATAACAAACAAGTTACCAATCTGAGATATATTGGCCTGCAAACACAGAGGGAAGGGATACAAAAGAGACTATTAAAACTTAATGGATGGATGCATACATGCATGTTGTTACCAATATTCACCAATGAAATGTATAATGAAACCAGGGACACATGGCCTGGAGGTTAGGGATTGAGCTGTAACTAAAGGGTTATAGGTTCAAATCCCACTGATTGATGCAGAGGCTGAATATCCCCAGTGTGGGAATGACAATCTTTAACAAACAATTACTTAAACTGAGCAAAGATGAGACATAACTTAAGTGAGAAGGTTAACTTTGCTTTAAGGGCAATACAAAAACAAATATTTAACCGAAAATGTATTTTGCACAGTCACAATAAATACATTACCTTCCTGAAGGTGTTTGTTTTATGTTCCAGCAATAACAAGACACAATCTTGCAAAGGCATCACACCAACCTTGACACCAAATTGATATAATATATGTTTCTGTATAAAATACGCCTAAGTTGCTTGCAGGATCAACTTTTAGGCTATGTAATTATTGACACACATATACAAATGTGTGTGTTTTGCTGAAATATTCTCAAGCCATAGGCCTATCTCTTATATGACCAATTAAAATGAGATCATGTCAAAACACACACACACACACACAAAAAAACCCCACACACATCGTACAGCCATGTACAATGTGTTTCGCTTTGTATTTGGCTTACATCCTGTCAAACTTTCTTAATCTTTCACAGACTGCAAACCATAGAGCACAGCAGGATATTCCTGGTAAGCAGGTGGCCTGCTTTAGAATTATTTTGGAGCTCTTTCCTGCCCGTCTTCCCCTCTGTCTCCCTCACACATTTCCCTCACACTGTCAATAAAGCCTTAAACAGTAAAAAAAAAAAAAAAAACTAAAGCAAGTATTAGTTTCAATCAATTTCAACTCTAGATTTTTGGCCATTTAAACAATGTGTTAGTCGTCAAACTCACCTGTTTGGCCATCATCCTCATCACGATGTTGTAGACGTCTGTGGTCAGATGAATCCGTTGACGTTTACTTTTGTGCTTGCCGAGCAAGAAAAGACTTGCCCTCTGAATGTCCCCGACAACTGCACACACCTCCAGGTAAGACTTGATGCACTGTGTGTTCTCCACCTTTGGAGTTGCATTTGTGGCCTCCAGAAGGAGCGCCGGCCTCTTTGAAAAAGTGAGCTGACGGACGTGCTGAGTGAGGCAGTCCTGCAGCTCCTCCATCTTACGTGCTGCCTTTGCATCCCCCTTTTTCTTTATCTTTTTACTGAGATTCAATCCTTCTTCAGGAGTGGTAGATATTGTTTCATCTGGTTTTTCGGTGTTGGTGTTTGCAGTGACTCGTTTGGCCCGTTCAAGCTTCTTTTGAATTTGAATTTTCTCATGGGCTTGTTTGATGCAATTGATTGAGTATTGCTTCTCCTGATATAATTTCTTCATCCAGCGGCCGGTTGTAAGTTGAGCGGCAACACTCACTTCTTTAGGAATGTCAGTCTTTTTCTTGGTTTTACTTTTAGGACTCTTACCAGGTAAAGCCTTGCTTTCAGAAGATGTGGCTTTAACAAATTGCACCTTTGAACGCTGAACATCTAAAACGGTGTCTGATTGGAGTTGCTGGATCCTGGCCTCAAGCACTGAGGGAGAGAAAGATCCAGGACAAGAACAATCAAAACCAGTCAGACAACTCTTAGGCACCAGTATTTGTTTATAAAGTTGCAATTGTTATGTTTCTTAGTGGTATATGGGATTCAAGGTGTGGTGCGTAATAACCTACCGTCCAATAACTGAGACTGTTCCAGTACACGTTTATTTGCATGGTCTTTCTTTGGGACGATATAATAAACATTTCTTCGTTGAAGTTGCAAGGGTGTTTCTAAAAAAAAAATTTTATTAAAAAAAAACAACAACAAAAAAAAAACAGTTATTACAAGTGCAGAGAATAATAAATATATTTAAATATTCCTCTTCTTCCTAACCCAAAATGCTATTCAACACAAAAGGTGTAAGAAAATACTGATGTTGTTGAGCTTTACAACATTGTGCTTTTGTGGCACTTTGATTCTGAAAACAAGCTAGTGATTTATAATTTATAGTTTACATGCAAAGACTTAAAGAGGACAGATTGCACAAAAAAATGCTGTGATGTTGGATGTCAAGGCAACTGTGACAAATGCACTGTTCTAAATTTTCACTCAGATTTTAAGCATGCCAGTTTTGCTTAGTTCAGATGTTGTTTTATAAAGTAGCAATATACTGCATTCCCTGTTTACAATATCATGATACTACAGCTTTCTTAATTCTGTACCACCATATAATTAAACTCATCATATTGCTGGATTCCTGCCAATACCCAGCCATAATACAACACCTTAAAACAAATGTGACAAATAATTCATTACTCCCCTCTTGCATGAATAAGGGTAAAAAAAAAATAACCTCCTTTGTTTGTCTATATTTTGAAAATTTTAACTTTGTTTTCGTTTGAAAACTACTACAGAAAAAAAGCATATTATATTGGAGCTTGCGTCTCTTCTGTCCTCCATGCAAATGTTCCATGAAGCGGATTCAGGACATAATTAGATATAATTAAAAGACTAGCAGTAATGTAAAAAAACGCCTTTCTCCTAATTAAAATGTATTAACTGACTGAATGTGTTTAGACAACCCACTTGGTTATTGCTGAACATTTATCAAACATCTTGGGAGCCTTGCTCAAGAATCAAAAGGAGGAGCTAGTCATCAAACCAACAACCCTTTGGCACGCGTGCGCCACTAACCGAGCTTCAGCCTCCCCAAAGGCTGCCAGATCAGACTAATTTGACACTGGTATAGTGAAGGAGGGTTAAAGTTTAGGAAAGAGAGATTTATGAAGGACACCATTGGCGGTCCAGCATTACCGAGATCCGTTTCGCAGTATTAATGACATGTATATCACCTGAATTATTCTAATGACAAAGTTCAACAACAATGGCATTTCTGGATATTTCATGAGCACCACAACGCTTCGCCGATCTGGACTCAATAACACATCATTTTATACGTCTTTGTAATTGTTTGAGCAATTTCTTCGTCCAAATATTTGTCAAACCCCTGCGTAGATTCACATCTGCGTATGTTGACATTTGACATAAGCGCCCTCGAAGGAAACTGGGACGACTTGTCCATTACACTGTAACTGTCCAGGTTGAGACAGACTCACCTGATATTCGTCTTACTGCCCCGTCCCTCACCGACCCACACAGCTGACAACAGTCCGCAAGAGACACGCGAGCGGCACACTTTTCAAATAAGCTGCGGCGATTCAAACATTTAGCGTAGGCACACACTCTAAGAAGGGACATCTTGACATATAGTAACCGCGTTTCAACTAGGCAGCCATGTTAAATAAGACCAAGCTAATCGTGAGGAGCACTCGTCGCCGTGTTAAGGCATGGCTGAACGAACGCAGATAAATCGAGCAGCGATCGCCTTTTCATTGCTACAGATCTAAGCAATGTTGATGTTTATTTGTATGCTAAGTGGGGAAATGTAACTAAATACATTTACTACAGATGTATACCAAAATACAACGTTGGGGTACTATACATGAATATTTCCATTTAATGAAACGTTATACTTCTACTCCACTTCATTTTGCAGCAAAGATTGTACTTTTTATCCATTTAGCCGTGTAACAGTTAAGTTACTTTTCCTGTCATGCTAATAT
>JAOWBC010001052.1:19565151-19588076 GCA_028566105.1 Hypoplectrus providencianus | reverse complement strand
TGATTTTGTTGTCTTTTAACTTTATGTAACACACTTTATATACAGTATATATACAGGTATACAGATGTATTATTTCATTGTATTCTGATGAACAGCTTGTATGATGTCTGAATTAAAATTGGCACCGCATTTATTATGGTGTCTTTGGCAATATGAACATTTTATTTCTATCTTTTTCAAATATGTTATAGTGACTGTTTTAAACATCTGGTTAACACTGTGAAATTGAACTATGTTGTTAGATTTAAGCATCAAATCTATTTGGTTAGGGAAAGAGGAAAGATCAGGGTTTGGGGTAAAATATAAGTAACTATGCAGGCTATGGTTTGTAAGAATTCCTATAAGAAGTACTAATTTTGGTAGCTACCCAATGCAATTCGGTCTGTTTTTCTCACATACATAACATGAATGCATTGAGGGTGGGCGAGCTGAGTTGAGGTGGATGGCACAAACCCAGGGCTTTGACCAGCGCTGAACTGGCATTCATAGTTGGGTGGGTTATCTACAAATGGCAGGGTGTTACATTTTGCAGGTAGAACTGCAAAACAGCCTGGTTATTATTAGGACTATTATTTTTTTTTCTTCAGCTGAAATAAAGTGAAGTAAACAATTTGTTATTTTCTTTTGCAGAAAATGTCACCACTTGCTCTCGAAGAGAAACACAGTAACAGGTGAGAAATTCATTTTAATTTGCTGAACAGTCGAACCCCATCTACCAACAGATCTCCCTCCTCCACTGCGTCACTGCCCCGTGTCCAAGTTGTCACAGGGAATACGAAGTGTAACCTGTTTGATGGGATTTAAAATGTGACCATAAAGCACAGCCATAAAGCAGATCAACCAACCAAGCCTCCAAAATTAGCTGAACAAACAGAGTAAGGTAGAGCCCTCTGGGGGGATAAACTTGGCACACTGGATCCAGTGTGACAGAGGCCCTTCTGGCAGCTCAGAACAATCCAAACGTTCCACTTGGGTTGAGCTGTCTTCGTTTCCCCCTCCACGATATATATCAGCCCCACATCAACATGGGCCTGTGAAGACCTTTCACAAGACTGACAGGCCACCTGAATCACACAATTGTGTGGCCGGAGGAGCCTGCATGTGTATAGAAAAACCAGTGATCCAATAACTGTCTGGGTTCACTTCTCTCTCATAAAGTCAGGAGGGAGGCGCAGAGGGAGACCCACAGCTACAAGCCAAATGTTCCAGCTGCACCAAAACAAAGCTTTAACTTTTACTCTAATTCTAGAAATTACGCAAACTGTGACCGTTCATCTGCTTAATACCGATATTTTATTCAGTAATTGGTCGGTGCGTTAAATTTCTCTATTTGCACGGCTTAAAAACCACAGCGTGTGTCTCAGGAAAAAAGGCTGAAAGCTGGTGAGTGTATGTGCCTTGCAGATGGTCCGGCCTCACAGCAGCTGTGCAAATGAAAGACGGAGTGTCGTTGAAGGAGGTGAGAGAGATGGAAAGTTGGCCACAAAAGGAAAAGAGTAACATGCAAGTTGCTAAAGGAAAATGTAATGGAAAAATGAATAGCACGCTGAGATTGGCTGGGAAAAAAATAATTGAGTCAGAGTATTTTCTCTGAAGTGAAAAAAACAGAGAACATCGATGTGCTTTCGCAGGTAAAGCACGTAGCCTGAAAAAATGAAATTAAAAACTTGTTGGCCTTCATTTCAAAAGCTTAGCAGTGTAAGGGGGGAAATCCCACATTATAGATGTAATTATTCATTTTCAGTCAAGACATTAACAATTCTGTATTCAAAATAAACACCTGCTCTGCATTTATCAGGTTATACATTCAAAATATGTTCTTGATCAGTGATTTTCAAAGTGAGGTCTGTGAGCAGTTTTCAATTTCATTCATTTAAATATCATAATAAAAGAACATTTATTTATTTTGCAAAAGGGTTCATAGTTTACCAAACCATGATTTAATTTATTAATCTAGATGATATATTATGTTCTAATCTTTACTCTTAGAAAATGCACAGATACTACAAATCTAATATGTTCCAATACATGTCTTTTGGGTTGGTCTTTGATCTGATTATAGCAGTGTGAAAAATTAGACTTTGTGAAATTATTCCAAGAGACATAAGGAGTTCTCTGGTATATTCCCTATCTTCGAAGGGGGCCTTGGCTGAAAAAAGAACATCTGGTTCAAATAAACTCAGCAAGATATAACCTGTTGGTTGCACACACAATTGTCAATCAAACTCTATTATTTAAGCACTAAATCTGGGGTGAGAAAACAACAGGTGGGAGAATCCTTGTCAATGCTGAAAACACCCAAACATTTGTCCTGACAGGACAGGTGTCCCTCTGTGCTTTGTAGTGCAAAGAGATTCAATTTCGAGTCTGCATTAAAAAAAAAACAAAAAAAACCTAGATTACTTGTCACTTGTGTTAATACTGAAAGTTACGAGTTGTAACCTAAGAATATATTTATTGCATATGCGGAGATAATAACCGGTTATAATACTATTATAACCACAACACCCTGTGATTCCTCAATTGTAATCAAGGCAATTATAATTTCATACCGCCCCCTCTGTTGTTGAAGGCACTTTTCCGCTGTCCTCTTCCCAGTAATTGCCACTACATGTAAATATCAAGTGGTTAGTGAATAATTAGTGTTTCATTGGCTAGCAATCACCTCTGGGCCCCGTCTACACTTTAGACCCCTCCCTCGTAGAGCCGCCCTGAAGACAGGGGCCCCTTTTGAATGACAGCGCTTGGGAAGGAAGACGAATTTTTGTCTGATTTCCCGCAGCCGCAGCGTCGATGAGAAGCAGTCGAGGAACTCCATTCTAACTGAATGGATTGGTATGGGGAGAAGCGGATCACAAATCACGGCTAAGCGGCAGCTTTGGGACTGTGTAACGTTGACGATGGTTTTACTTTCGCTGCTGTTTCGACCAGGTAAGTGTTGCTTTTTTTTTCCAATCCGTGCTCCTCCACTCCTCTCCTGCTGCATGCAAAGCTGTGTCCCGCTCTCCCTGCAATGGAGAGAGAGGAGAAAAAGTTAACTTTCCCCTGGCATTGTGTGACCCAACTCAAACTCTTAACCACTTCTTGAACTTTTCTCACACCTTCTACTTTAACTTTTGAGTGGTTTGCGTTTAAAATAAGGAGAAAGTTACTGTTGTTTAAAAGTTACCCGTCCGCTGCGGGGACAAAGTAAAGTCCTGTTGTATCCCAGCCTCCCCCTGCCAACACTTGTATCGCTGCTAGCCGAGAAGCACGAGTTTACTCTTACGGACGTTTTTTTAAACGCATTTCCAACCATTCGTGCATTAAACAACAACGCCGGACATGTTATCACCTACCACTAATCCGTTATTACGTTTTCCACAACACTCGCTCCCTTGTTGTTACGGTTTTATCAAGTTGTGATAAAGTCACGGCTTAGCTCCCTGTTAGCATCTAGCTCGCTAGCAACTGGCGTCCAGCACCCGCAGCCAAACCAGAAGAAAACTACGGAGATTGTTTTTTTTTTCACGAGAAAATGCTGCAAATCTGACACCAAACCTTCACCATTAAAATTGAAGTCACAAATATAACTTTAGCACATAGTTTTGACTGTTTTTGGGTGTGACTAAGCTAAGTGGACCATGGTATTTTCCCCTATTCATGCCTCATTTATTAACTTTGTTAGGTACCATGCATGGGGGTCCAACTTTTTGGCCTCTGAACGTGTTGGTCGCTCCTCTGTCCCAGTTAGAGATCAGAAACCACTACACCAAACTCAGGCGCATGTTGTTGTTTTTTTATTTTTCTTTTTTGGATTATGAACATTTGTATTTCAAATTTTGTTTCCAGCTCCTAATGTGCTCCTTGATTTTGTGTTTATGACCCGCTAGAGATTCATATTAGTAATGTTTTTCACAAAGGAGTTTCGATTTCAACTGTTGATGATGTTACTAAAAAGTTACAAATATTTTACCACTTCTTAGGAAATCACTGAAAACTATTCAGGTCTGTTTATGTGGTTTGAATTTGTGAACAGGCGAATGGCATCCACTAGTATCATGGTCATTAGTAATATACTGATAATGATCAAATTTTTTAATGTTATAGCTCCCAAGATTTTAGATTTTCCAGAAACTGTGTCTAACTATTTGAAGTGAATGTTACTTTTTAAGATGTGAAAACTGCTAACAATATGTTGATGTAAGAACAAACAAATGGTAATATAATTTAAAGACCCCTTGAGGCCACTCAGGTTCTTCTTTGTTTTAAACTTTGCACTAGCTTGAAAAAAGTTCATTAGAGTCTTATGGGTTATTTTTTGAAAGTCTGGGTATCCACAGTCAGTCACTGTGATTTATTGTTTTGAAAAAATAGCATGTAATACCATCTAAATTGTTAACAGCCTTGTTTGTACTGCTTTTGGGTCCAATGAGGCTCTCTTAGTGGCCATGTTGGTGAAAATATTGTTTTCAAATGAGTCTGCAACGTTAAGACTTCACTTAAGACATAAGAAAACATTATCTACTGATGAATAATATAATAACAATACAAATACAATGACGCCTTGTGTTGTCACTTTGCTTGTTTCTTTTCCTCTGTTCTTGTATTTCCCACATGGTCCTCTCACTTGTTGGTATCCTACTAAGTGCCAGAGCATAAAGACCCTTTAGGGAGATGTGCGGTTGTTGATGGCTGTGCAGGCAGTGATTGTCCAAAAGTGTCAATCACAACAGACCGGGGTGACCTCGCAGTTAGACGGGGGAGGCCTGTTGGAATTCAGAGAAGGGATGCAGAAAGCCTCTAACTTGACCTCTCACACTCCATCTCAGTGTTTTATCAGAGCTCGTGTTGGAGTGCAGTGGCTGTGAGATGCATTAATCATCCGTCATGACTCCTTCAGTGCATTAGATGCATGTGAAAAAGCGAGGAAACTGTGCAAAAATATGAATGTTCACTGGTGTGAAATCTCCATGCTCATCTTGTTGCTTTTGTCCACGCTGTTGGGAGATTAGATGAGTAAACAGGATATTACTCTGTGGCAATAGAGGAGCACACACTTTCAGCTGATGATGGTTCTGAGAGTAAAGGTGATGTGGAACAGATCCACAATACAGGAGGAGACTTTTCACTGCAAAGAACTTGATAATTAAACACCTTTATCTCCCACAAGTAGTGTTTTTCTCCCTAACAATAAATATCTTGTGAGTCATATCTCAGTAGAAAGCCCAGAACTATGGCGATGCCACCCAAATATCACATGCTGAGCTTTGCTTCCCCCACCATCCTGCCTCTCGCCTCCAGTTTGCACCCTGAGCTGCTGAACAAGTGTGACTCTTTGTGATGGTCCTCTTGTGATCCTCTTGAAGTTAGCTGCCCCCATGCACCGAGCCCTGCCGTGCCATGTAGCGTAGCTTAATAGACTTCAATTACCTCAGCAATGGCCAAACCACATTCAACACCCTCAAGCAAACCAACACAGGTTGGTTTCCTCCTACAGTGAGGCTACATGCTATTTCTGTGAGGGCTAGTTGGGGGAAATCAGATTTGACTGACTCTGGAGCACAGTGTGGGATCATGGCCTTGTGAGCTCACGCATTTGGGTTTTAATGGCTCTCCTGATTGAGCTAAACTTGATATTGGAAAAGTTTTGACTCTGCTGCCTCGTGCACTGTGCTGAGGTAATGCATCTGTAAATGTCAGATGGATTTTAAGAAACTTATTAGGAGAAAACAATTTTTTTGCTCAGACTGGTAGTCAGCAGTATTTCTGCAAGGAGGGAGGTTACTGCTGAAAATAGGGAGAAAATCATACATTTTCCCAGCAACTGTAATGCATTAATAACAACATTACAGAACAAAATTTTGATGGTCTCTGTTTTTGTTTTCCAGCTCACTGCCAGCAGTGTCGAATCCAGCGCTGCAACGCGGAGTATGTGGCTTCTACCTCACCCTCTAGTGGCCTACAGGAGGACGTGGCTCTGGATGTGGACTACTGCATCGCCTTGCGGGCCTACGCTCTGTGCACCCGGAGGCAGGCGCGCAGCTGCAGGGGCGACCTAGTCTACCACTCGGCCGTCTTCCGCATTAAGGAGTTATTCTCGCAGCACAACTGCTCCAGTGATGGGCCCACCTCCTCCGCCAAGGTCCCCAGTACGTCCCGGCCGGTGGTGTCGGAGCTCTGCGACTACGAGAATCGGGTCCTCATGTCGGGCTCGGCAGGTCAGCAGAAGAAATACGCACACTGTGGATTATTTGGAGACCCACACCTACGGACTTTCCGCGATGAGTTTCAGACCTGCAAGGTGGAAGGGGCGTGGCCTCTGATTGATAACCGCTTCCTGTCGGTGCAGGTGACCAACGTGCCTGTTGTGCTCGGCTCCAGCGCCACTGCAACCAGCAAGGTAAGGATCAGTGTGGAGCAGAGCTAATGCCTGTCCACAACTTAAGAATCTCTCAGTCGATTAAGACCAAAAAGACCAATTTTTGGAGTTATTTTGATCTGATTTTGTCAACTAATTGGATGATCTAATTGACAGATCTGTCAAAATGTAGTTCCTACTAAAAGGATCATTCACTTTTAATCTTGTGATGACCAGAGCTGTGCCAACCAATTAGTCGACTAATTGAGGGGGCAGCCCTAGAAGAGCTTCAACCAACCATCAGCCATTTGTCAGGCTGATTTTCAATTCTTTATTCTTTTTATTCTTATTTCAGATTTTCTGTAGAGTAATATTAATAGAAGAATTGGCAGATAATCCTTTAGAGCTGTGGCTTCTAACTGTTCACCACTCCCCCCCTTAAAAAAGCAGTCTCTACTTGATAACCCTCTGACATCTTAAAGTTATCTAAATCTTTTCTTATATTATTTAATTTTTCTTGTACATGCCTAAACAGGTTGAACTCTACAAGATTTCACAAGGAGAAATCCCCAAAGATTAAATGAACATAAGGCTCAACTAAAAGTCACAGCTTGTTTTTTTTTGGTTCCCTTAGTCTAGTTTTACATCCACATAGTACAAAATTAGATACAAGAACTGAGTATAAATGTAAGTTTCGAACTAGCGGCATACACGAGCAGGCTGTTTCTGAGTGCTACCTTGCTAGCTTCAGTATTGCCATAAAGTATCAACATGTGAAGTTAATCGTCATTCCACGGTGCCTCTCGAGCCTCCAGCATTCCTCTTGTCTTGGAGCTCCTTCAGATCTGCGAGGGAAAGAGAGAGGAGGGGAGTCCTTCAGCGGTGTTGAATCACAGACATGCTTGAGCGCTCTACCTTTAACACATGGGTGGTCATATGGTAGTGATTAACGCTCACTCTAACATTTTCCTCCACTGCCACGATCTGGAATGTTTTTTCACCCCTCTGGTCAAATAATTAACTGGGTGCTTTTTGTGTAAATATGGAATAATGTGGAAAAATAAAGGAATAATTGGACAGAGGGTTTTTGATTCAGTTAATGAAATAGACTGGTTTTTAGTGAAAAAGTTATCATGCCTTACTATGGTAAGTTCATATAAAGGCTTTTTTAGTTAATGTCACTGTCTCCCTACATTTAACAAATTTTAATTGACCTGTTTGAAAACAAACTATATAGAACAATAAACTATAATATTACACTGGGGATTTAAAGACAAACTCACTCTGAAAGGGTTTGTAGTGTGTTCAGTGTGTGCAGCCTAATGCAGACCACTAGTATGGGTGAGTCTGTGCCAGCACCCGCATGCCCCCATCATGCTTTTGGAGTTGTTTGCAACTGCCAGACTTAAGACAGGAAATCATCCATCAAATACTGTATCCCCCCGTAAGTGTAAACGTAACCACAGCCACCGCTTTGTCAAGATTCTTTGAAGAAACAGAGGTTAGGCCGCGATTTTTCAAAGCTCAGCTGGAATACAAATCACAGTCAGTCACTGAGCAAGCAGCAGCAGTGCCAGCGCAGGAGAAGTGTTGGAAGATACATGAGGATTCAAGGCTGTTATTAAACTGTGTTGTCTGAGCCAACACTCTGGGAAAACTAGTAGAGTTATTGCCTTTTAGTTTTAGTGATTTGTTTTTAGCTCAGAAAGATGGATGATGGTGAAGACCACACAGTGATTGTAATTGTGGTTTATTTGCGCATCTCTTTGGGTGGTAACAATTCAGTGGACCACTGAAAAACTGTCAGTGTAAAAGGGCCATCTAAACACCTTCCACAGCAGTTAAAATGTTTGGTTTCCTGCTGCCACCTTGTGGCCTCGTTCAGTACTGCTCTTATTCCAGATGTAATTGGGGCATGTTTTTGTAGCGCTCATAGGTTGAGGCAAAGATGTAAGAAGGTAAAATGGAACTATAACGTGAATAAGAACTATAAAAAGTTGGGTTCTGTTCTGACCTTGTCTCTTCTTATTATTTCAGATCACTGTGATCTTCAAGTCTTTCCACGGCTGCACGGATCAGAAGGTATACCAAGCCACCACAGATGATCTGCCACTGGCCTTTCAGGACGGGACTCGCAGCGGCGGCGAGAGCGGCAGCCTGACCATCATAGAGCGCGGCGGCTCTGGAGTGGGCCGGCAGGTGAAGATACAGGCCCGTTACATCGGCACTTCCATCATCATCCGGCGCGTGGGCAGCTACCTGACCTTCGCCATCCGCATGCCAGAGGACACCCTGGACTTTTCAGAGGACAATGGCGGCCTGCAGCTCTGCCTGCACGGCTGCCCACGCAACGAACTCATCAAGGAGCACACGCTGGGCCGCCAGACCCAGCAGCCCCGCCTGCAGGCCACCAACACAGAGCTGGGTCCTCTGCGGCCCCCTCACCAGATCTACACAGTGGAGCGGGCCACCGCCAAGTGTAGAGAGACTCTGCAGGTGGAGGATGTGTACTTTCAGTCCTGTGTGTTTGACTTGCTGACCACAGGAGACCCCGAGTTCTCTATGGCAGCCTACGGCGCTCTGGAGGATTTAAAAGCGCTGCCGCCCAGCAAACTGAAGCAGAATTCCCCGAGGACTCCTCGTCTTTACAACAGAGGGTTGTCACACACGGCGGCTGCAGCAGCCAACAGCTCCCTGCTCTCACTCCTACTCCTCATTCTGCTGCTTTTGTAAAATAATAAATATAAATGATTGAAAAAGAAACGTGGAGACAAACAGAACGTGGAAGCATTACCAGCTTGAGGAAAGAGTGACTAGAGCTCAGACATATGTATTTGTATTTTTTAGGGGGGTGGGGCAATTTGTGAATGTTGTGATCTTTTTCTGTTTTTGTCATTTGAAGGATTTCACACTCATAAAAGATGGTTATTGATTCCAATTCACATCTTCTGTGGATTCATATATGGGTCACATCAGTTGAAAACAGACAGAAATATGTGAAGTCATGAGGTTTGGGGTCCAGAACAACATGTTTCCATATTTCCACACTGAAACTATCTGTAAAAACTCAGAATTGTGTGTGCGGCAGCTAAACAGCATTGAGTTTTTTTGTAAATATGAAAGTCATCGTGCAGAACTTCCAAACACTCCACCATGTGTGAAGCTGCACATGTAACTCCATCCTGCATTTCAGCTGTTATTCTGCAGATCCTGTAACAGCACTTAACGGTTCTAACAGCAAGTTTTGTGTAATAAAATGTTATTTCTTTGTCTATTTCAACTGTTATTTCAGAAAATTGGCATGCTAAAATACACAGGATCCAACAACTGTATGTAAAAACTACCTATCCATATTATATTTGTCAGTGTGATATTCAACAGTTCTCATCTTCTGTGAAACACTCCCTCTTCAAGCTGTTTGGCTTCCAGTTTTTAAAGGTTAAAAAAAACACAAATCTTTATATAATAATATATTAAAAGAGTGTATATATGTGTTTTATATTGTGTACATTTGCCTGTGTATAGATGTTTTAACTGTAATATGTTTTACATTTGTGGTGTTATAGTAGGTTATTTTGAGACATTGTAAGAAAAGTAAACTAATATGTGTTTGTAATTTTCTGTATTAAAGTGTTGGACACTCCGCTTCAATGTTGTTTTTCTTTTAGTGGCAAATCATTTGATCCATCGTATCAACTGAAGTTGTGTCAGAGTAGGGATGTACCGAGGAATGAAGGATTTAAAAAAAAAATGTGGAAACAAATAAATATTTCTAGTATTTGAATGTTGCTTGGAATCTATAGTGATAATTACACACTTATAACAAAAAATGCTCTCATACAGTCAAGAGGGATGGTTCAAATCTGTGACTGACCAAAATCATTAATTACATGTTTTAATGTTAGTTTGAAGTCACAAAAATTGCATCGCCAATGAATTTTTAGGTTAGAAAATTAAACATTTGTCTCATTTAGCAAGACATCTGGTATCAACCATGTCCATGTCTTTTGTCTATAAGTAAGACATACAGAGACAGTTTATTTTGCTGATTTAACAAACTAATGATGTCTCTTTGTACCTCTAGCGCAGAGGCTTCTGCTAGCTTCCACTGTCCCTCTAAACCAGAGTCACGAACCTTCCTATGGGGACATATTCTCTTTTTCTGGTTCAAGACACGACATATAAGATGACAAGCGAAACACGGAGCTTTCAAGAACTAATGCAACGTTTCACAGGCTGCATTATTGATATACGTGCATGTAATACCACAGTTGTCCTGGTGGGGTCCTCAGTCCATAAGGCCTGACAGCTCGCAGCATACAGACAGTTTTGACAAGCTGGCTGTGTAGCTGTAGGGATCCACAGTATGTTCTCAGTCCCCTGTGTAAATGTTACCTCTGAGTGCTGAGCTGGCTGCTGGCTTTGCTTTTGTCTGCCAGAGCGCTGCATGGCTCCAAATAGGATTTAGTCTGTGGTTTAACACCAGGTTAGAGTCAACACATGCACACGCTGCTGATATTTGCACTATACACGAACAATGAGTGCTATGATTAGGGAGAAGGATGTGATCAGTTTTTTATCGCCATCAAAAATGCAATTAAGAAAGCTCCCGCACACTCCTTACGAGGACATTACGAATTAATGCGCTATAATTAGCGGATGTAGATTTAATTTATATCTTGAATTAAGTTAAAAGTGTCTTGGTGCTTTTATTACTCTTAGTGACAGAATGTTTCGTCACACGTGCAATCATACTTAATCTCCCCATGTCCCATTTCTTCAAATAAGGACAACAGCAGAGTGAGCTGCGTGGTTGGGAAGGAGCTGGCCCAGGAAACGTGTCACTCAGTATATGTTCAGGTCCAAAATCAGGTCTTATTTAGGCGACTTCACCAGCTCGTCAGTAATACTTGGAGTCACAGTATGAGGAGAGGCAGGAAAGTGATAGGTGGTAAAAGCTGTCTCACAGTCTTGTCTTGCCTCGGCAGACAATGGTTGAAAGCAAAAAAAATACATGTACTCAAGTTCTTTTGACATTTGAGTCTAACCACTTTGGCATGCTATAACTGTTCTTTAACAACACATATCTTTCTGGTATAGGTACTGTAATGATAATGTTCGTACATTTTACAAGTACAATTTTGCAATAGCTGAATTGGCTGCATTGACACACACAAAGATGTCACAGATGTTTGACCTCCATGGCTGATTTCAGCCTCCAAAGACTGTGACCACAAACAGGACCAAAATGTTTATGTTTTTCAACTGAAGGCCCAGTTAAAAGGTTTTAATATTGGTAAAAAAAAATAAAATACATAGACGTAAAATACTCCATGCACTCCTCTCTCAGTAATCATCTGATGACCCCTTAGATTTATCTTGTGAGCCTTTGAAAACGCCCGACCTCTAGGTTAAGAATCACTGGAAAGTTGGTAAAACAAGCTTCACCTTAAGCAGCTGCAGCAGTGAAATGCTGCTTACACATTGTTGCATCAGGACTCACAGTCCAATAATGTCATATATTATGAATATTGCAGTCATACAGGGCATTACTGGAGAACCAGAACTTCAAGTACATTTTGCTACTTTCGCACTTTGAATGCAGGATATTACTATCTCTACATTGTCATATTAGTATTTGAATACTTTCCCCGTCTCACCATACCATCTTCTATCCAAACACATGGCTGTTGCTTGCCATCTTCCTTATTATTTGAAACAAAGCTGAGAGCTGGAGTGATGCAGCCATCTGACAGCACTGCCAGGCAGCACCAGCCTTACATAACAAACCCATATGAGAGCGCCCTCTCAGTCTGTTGAAAGAAGGCGAGACTCTTGACAACTTCTGAACATGGAAGCTCCTTTTTAAAAAGGGAGACTGACATCGGAAACATCTATTTTTTAAAAACTGGAGTCTAAAGAACGTGTCAAACCCTGTCTATTAGCGCAGAGGATGTAGCTCAGGTTTGCAGGAAACTGCTGGAGCCTGTATAGATTGCTCGTCCAGCCTCTTTGAGCCATCCTGTCTTGACTTTCCCCTGTAAACAAGGACAATTACCAAGCTAATGAGTTGAGAAAAAAACTGCTTGAGTGATTGATACTCTCAATGGGGAAATTAATTTGATATTAATAGAGCACTTGGCAAGATAAATAGATAGTGGTGTGTGAGTCCTCTCCTTGATTGATAATGGACAGATTGATGGCTGTCTTAATGCAAGATGTTCCTTAGACTTAAATGAGGTGGCCTTGATGATGAGAGACTTTTGAAGCAATATGGGCTTAAATATTACTTATATTTATGTTGCCATATCTCTGGTTACAGACTGTAATAGGTGCCTTGGATAGTATATTACATGATAACAGGCCATGTAGATATCACTAAGAGCTGTCAGATAAACTTTACCCTTCATCAGTTTCCAGTGAACAGAATGGTTCAAATGTATAACACATTATGGATATTGTTAATTTTTTTAAATACAATTGAACTGTCAATATTTTTCTAAGTTTGGTCAGAGATCTTAACATTGCTTAAATTACTTGACAACCAACTGTTCACAATGTCACTTTTAGCTAGCTGTTTAACTGTGAATATTATTTTCTGGCCAACTACTCAATTCATTGTCTATTACCAAAGCTAACTATATCAAATATTTATCCAGTACAACTATCACACTTAACCTTACCTTAACTGTATGTGTTATAGTTCCTTTTAGGTCATTATTTCAACCATTAGCTCAGAACTTTAAGCTAACTATTTGAAATGTTTATCCATTCACATTACTTTTAAGCTAACTATTGTCCATATCCATTGTTTGGGTTAGCTCTCAATTTCAAAAGCTCTCCATTATAGTTATTTTAATAACTATGCAGTAAACGTTACTATTATTTATTCATCTGTTAACGATACTTTTAGCTAACTATGTGAACCTTTTTCATTTACATTAAGCTAATTTGAATAGTTAAGTCAGTACTGTAGCGTTTCACCCTTTATAAAACTTTAAGCTGTTTCAACCTTTTGTCCATTTCAAGTTCATTATTACTGTTACTGTTGTTATTGCTGTTTCTTTATTTTCTTTACGATTAGCTTGTTAATTACTATCAACTTTTTATTTCAACAATTGATTCATTATTTTTAACTACCTGTTTATCTGTGCTCACTAGTTCTCACACATAGCTGCAACATGCAGTGTTCAGGTGTTACAGTTGACTTAATAACTGTATATATTGATATAATTAAACAATTATTTTTGTTTGTTTTTTAATAATCATTTTATAAGTTAAGCTGCTTTTCCATACCCCTTTAGGTTAGGTATTAGTTGTGTAAAGAGTAATAGGGAAGTTAATCCTAGCCTCTAGCATGTGTTAAAAACATCTTACAAGATTATTTTAAAAAAAAGAAAAAAAAAGAAAAAAAGCTGTTGGATTTCAGCAGTTTCGGACAGGATTTATTGATGCTAAGTGACGAATGTGTTATTGTCGGACCATAGCTGTAAACTCATCCACCTGTGCTTGTGAGATTGTGTTTGCCTTCACAAGTGGCTCCTTAAATGATCGCCTTGCATCATTCCTGCAGCTCCTGATGACTCCCTAACCTCCTCTCGCTGAAACATTTTGCTTAATGATGCACTCAGAGTCTGATTGTTGCACGGAGCAGAAGACGTTCAACACACACATACATTACACCCTGTTACATGGGTCAGTGCTGCAGAACAAAGAGCGAGAAGTCACAATTCTTTTTCTCAGAGTGTATATGTTTGCGTGTGGTTTTTAGACTGCTCCAGTTGCAGCGATTATACAGCTATCTCATACCGCAGGCTCTCTCATACCTGACCAACTCAATCTTTCCGTGTCTCCTCAATAATCAGAGTGACAGCGAGCAACTACACATATCTCACCCACTGGCTCACTCCAGAATGGGTATTGACCTACATATCAAATCATACGCTCCTGGCTTGTGTGACAGAGATTGGGGAGGGTGGAAATAACACTGTATGATTGGCAGTCCTACTTTAGTAAACACGGTTGCATCCCCTGGGTTGCTGCCTCTTCATATGTACTCGCTGTTATAGGTACAATCCCGGCAAATCCGAGCTTGCACTTCCTGCCATCTCAGCAGCGTTTCCTCTGCTACTGTAACAGTAGAGAACACCTGGCTGTCTCAATGTGTATTTTTATTAACGAGCCTGTGTCACCAAACTTTTAACAAATGGCCCCCCGGCACCCTGACGCCCTGAAAAACCCAGCTCGGAAATTAAGCATCTGCATCATAAATCTTGGAAAGTTACAATAATTTGCAATTCACTCCCTCATCAAAGGCAATATTACCCTAATTTATTATCTCCCCGCACGAGGGGCGCGCAAAGGCCGTGGAGATAAGAGTTTATCAGGAGGGGGATTGATTTTCATTAACTGATTGTAATAAAGATGAACTGCCTGCCGTGCACACTGACCAAGAGCCACACTTTATTGTAATTGGGACAATTTATTTCATGAGCCAGTGGCTCTACTTTTTTGTCCCTCCCACTTTTTTTTTTCATATCTGGCGCTGCTCCTCAAAAATGTGAATGTCTCAGCTGCTTCTGATGCTACAGTGATGTAAGAGGAGGATGATTACAAAGTGCATGTGGAAAGGCAAGTCAACTGTCAACAGATGTTGCCTCAGATTTTGGCTTCTGGCACCAAAGCAAAGCTGTAGTAGTTAGGGATGTAAACTTGAGTGATACTCGATGCCTGCCTTATTTCAATTTACTGCCTCCTGCTTGTCAAAATGATAATGTTATTTGTTCCCCTGTCTTTCTCTCACAGCCTCTCCACGATGCATGCTGCCTTCCAACTGTCTGTTGTTTATGAGACACGGTTTTCTTTGTGATTCTGTTCCCGTCATATACCTCCTGACATATTTCAGACGCAGTGTGTCTCCCTGCAGCAGAGCAGCATCAGGTGACCTGCTAACTGGGAAAACCTTCCGTCTCCACAGTGACAGATAATCCAAATCATCCTACATGCTGCACCACTGGGTTTCCATAAGAGTATGAAATGGGTACATTTCCTCTCCTGAAGCATTTTATGATGAATACTAAAGTAGGCTCCGGCCTCGTGTGGGAGCAGCAGAAACTGGCTCATTTGAAAAATAAAATGTTTACACAACTTCAAGCTGTGGCTGTGCAGTAATAACCCGGCTCTCCTTTAAAGGGCAATGACACTATCATCACAGTTTCATCAGATGGGGCATCAGTAACTGCCGTGGCGAGCTGTAAGAGGTTGCAACATCTGCACTCGCAAAGGTCCTTGAGAGTAAATCCTTGTGCAACAACTCCCCCTCTCTTTGCACTGTGGATCAGCACTCCATTCAGGGTCATACAACTGAGAAACAAAACATCCTGTTTGAATTTTTATTGTAAAATTGGAAAAAAAGGAGAGAAAGAGAGAAAAGCCCCAATAAGCATTTCTTTTTGATACATATCTTTATCTTACCATAACCATAAAAGAAAAGTGGCTGAATAAATAAATAAATAAAATTAAATAAATAGATAAATAAACATCAAGTTACGTACTTGACCCGATAATTAATTATAAAATTATTTAATCATCAATCATTAATATGAAGTAATCTAAGCAGCAAGTATTAAGAAATTTCAACAGGGGAAAAATGTTTGGTTTCTCAGGCTAATACGGAACACATAGTTTTTTTTATATGCTTTTTTTTTATAAAAAGATACTGCTTTCCCTGTCAGTTAATCCATGCTGTACTGACGCTGCCACAAAAACAGGTGGCACTCTCCTTTAAAAAAAGAAGAAAAGAAAGAAAGCAATACAACCTGTAAACTGCATTTTCTCCTCCAGGTTTAAACAATAGTACTGAGATTCCTCTTTTTGCGCCCTGTATGTCAGTGAAGTCTTCTTCACAGACTCCATACTGCTGTTTATATGTTTTTGTATGCTTTGTGCTGAGAAACCAGAAAGATAACATCTTTATAAAGCGAACCACCCCCTCCCCCAAACCCTCCCCCATTTCAAACCCTAATCTATATGTACCCAAAGAAAGGCCCTGTGCTGATTTTCCATAATATACAGATTTCATATTTATAATAAGCTACTATCCTTAGCATTCAAACCATAGTTAAAGAATCATATTGTTAATACTAGTAGTACCATAATCTTTAACCCTCCCAGCCCCCGTTGAGCATGCTCAGAGATTGAAAGGGCACCATGGTAGGATGACAAATAGTTCAAAGAAATGGTTAAAGTGGATGCAAGAGTGAAAACAATGAGGAAATAAACTTTCGTTTGACCACATGAAGCTGAATCAGCACTGATACTTCCTTCCTTTCTTTCTTTTTTAGTCAGTTCTGTTAGTTCAAAAACGACAACTTAATTAATTTCTTGGGTTTCAGTCATTTCATTATTTTCCCTTTTTTTGAATTTCATAATAGATATGTATATTTAGGCCTATGCACTCCTTATAAACTGTCTCCATCCACAAACCTTCACCGTCTTAATTGCGTTCAATCAAATTTCATCTTTCTCTTGGCAGAATGAAATTAACTCAACATCTTTTCAAACTCATTAAATTTCAGCCACAGCTGGCATCTTTAATTTGCATTACCCAAGCTGTTGTGAAGGCCAAATTTAATTTGATTTTAATAATTCAAAAAACTCTCCAGCAGAAATCCCATAAGAAAAGATTTTTGAGTGGGTTTATAAGGGCCTGTATGGCCTGGGGAAAGGAGGGCATATATCACAGCTTCCTAAAGCTGCTGGGCCCTGACAGGAGAGAGGAAACTAACAGTAACTCACCAGGGGGAGAAAAGCTGTCTTCTGACAAATATATATGAAATCTAACCTTTTCACTTGAAAACTCTATTGTATATCATTACAGCCTGAAAGGAACCAGCTCCAGCAATGTTATGCTATATCACAAAATCAAATACTTTCCCCTAAGATCAGTGTTTCCTGAAAATGAGCACATTTACATGAAACAATCTGAAATTTACAAGGAATCTGGCACGTTTAAAGTCTGATGAAGAAATGCAGTGGATATGCTTGCATAATTTGGCAATTTGTGATGAGAAAAGGCATTTTTAAAGACTTTGTTTTTACAGCATCTAAATATTGCCTGCAAGAGAACAATATACAGTGAATGAGGGTAGTAACGTCTGTTAATGGTCTCCTCAAAATTAAACGTCCCCTTTCTGATAGCACTGATCCTGCATACCAGTAACCATATAAATAAAGAAAATAAAAATGAGAAGATACCGACATCAGGACCTGGGGAGCCATTCTGGTGATGACTGTAGTTGCACCAGACCACAGAGGCTTAGTAGTCGAGTTTGTGTGGATGGGATCTTAGACAGCATTGTGATTCAATGACTGAAGCACTGATGTGTCTAAAGTTAAGTGTGATGATCAGAGTGCTGAGGTCTCACAGAGTCCTGAGGGGTCAGGCTGCTTCAGTGCAAACTGAGTCAATGAATGGAAGTAATTTCAAATTAAAAGACAACTGAGTGAACAAATCTGAGAGCAAAGTGATTTAAAGAAAAGGCAAAAAGATTTCATCTCGGGTGGAGTGCACATCGCCACAGATGATGCTAGTTTAGTTAATTAATCATATCTGATACGGCTTGATGTGTCGTGACCACACTGTATAGGAGCCATGTGTGACCGGCGCTAATGGTAAGCTGTCGTCTCGTTGAAGCAGCAGCAGCTGTAGCAGCTACACTTACAGGCCTGCTGCTGTCTAATTGATGGATCATTTTGCTCTTAATTTGACCTCCTAAGGCTGGTAATGCCAGGCTGTTCCTCACTGTGTACAAGCTCTTACTGTGCTATTATACCCTTTGGAAAAAAATATACAGCTGCTCTTCACTGAAGAACTCTACTGCTTACATACAGATCCTGTGGCAGCCATGTAAACCTATGAACCTTTTCTATTTAAGTGATAATGACAGATTTCAGTAAGTTTGACGGGTCCCACAGGATATGCAGCCTGTGTCGGGTTTGGGGTTCCTTTCTCAGACTGCGGATCGTCGTTAGAGGGAGAAAAGACTGCCATGCCGCCACTGAGAGAAAAATGGACTCTGTCACTCTGTCAATTCATTCAAAATGCCAATGCGTAATTGATTGCGCATCTCTTGCCCTGCGGTGCTGCTCCACATCTGATCAATATTATCATTATCCTAATTATGCTGTGGGTTAGCTCTCAGCCCCCGTGAACTGATGGTCCCTATTAAGAGAGAGATATGCTGGCACTTGGAGGTGAGGAGAGAGAGCAAGGGAGGAGAGAGAGGCTGGGAGTCTGCTCTCGCCTGCTGAGAGCAGCTGGAGGAGCTTGGCAGCGGGAGAGGGCACGACCCGGCAGGGACCACTGTGACACGCCGATGGAAATTTTTACAACTGCTGTCAGGCTCATTTGTATATTTTATTAAGCAGTTACAGATGCTGTGCTGTTTTACTGCTGCGTCTCCAGCTCAGCCGGGTGGCACTTTTACCACAGTGCTTTATGGTCAGATTATCTGTAATATCAAGGCTTTAATGATGACATGGAATTACTCTTGCTTCATTTATGGAATTGCAATGCGCTGACAAGAGCTGAAGACAGTGCGCCCTGGATCAGTGCTGTTTAGTTTAAGAGGCTGTTATTGTGTCACTTTTGGCACTACAGGACTGTCTTCTTCTTCTTCTACTGACACAATAACAGACAGTTCCCACCTCCGAGATGAAATGCTGTGATGCGGATGAAGCAAAATGAGTGGCAAAAGAACTTATCTGAACATGCCCGAAACAATGTCTAACCCACATATTCTACGCCACTAAAATAGTATAGCTTTATACATTTTTTTTCTGTTTTGTTTCAATATTCCTTAAACCCAGTAGCTATAAATGTAAAAGGAAAAGAAACCAAAACCCCTTTCCTCTTTTTTTTCAACCTGAAGCTAGTATTTCTTCTTAAGTTTAACTTGTAATATTATTAGTAGTAGTTTGTAGTATTAGTATCATTAATACTATATATTACTGTTCAGAACAATAAAAATGTTTGGTCCTTTGGTCCCTTAGGGGTGAAAGATTTGCAGTTCTACTGTTGCTAATGGAAACCTCAGTGACCTCCAAGAGTCATAGTTCTGCGCTTGCTGAGAGAGACGGTGAGAGAATAAGAGAAAGAGGGAAAGAGAAAGAAAGTCTGTCAGTGGAGGAATAGAATAGCTTCTTTTTTTCCACTGTTTTTCTTGATCTTCAAGTTTTAACCCTCATTTGTCCAGTACAGTAAAAGCCACAAGCGCCTCTTTCCTTATATATATGTGTATATAATATGTATATAGAAATCTATTTGTTGTTGCTGCTTTTTTGTTTGTTAGTTTGTTGCTTAATTAACAATTCAAGTCTCAACAAGAAAAAAGTTCTGTTGTTCAGTCTCATCACATCTTTTTTCAGTTTTTTTTTTCTTCTCGTCGTTCTTGCACTGTGCCATCTGGTACTGTTAAGTCCCCCGGTAAAGCGCCTCCTCCTCTTTCGCATCTTCTTTTTCTGTCGTAACCTATATCTTCATAAGTAAATGCTGATATGTCTTCAAAAATTCCTTATGTGTTGATTTTTTTAAAACATATTTTGCTTTCAAAGAAAAAAGTTTAACTCCTCCGAGATATCTTCATGTGTCCTCTAAAACCTGAAAAAGAGAAGAAAAAAAAGAAGAGGCAATTTCAGATCTCACTGTTCATTAAGCTGTCATTCCAAAGATCCATTTCTTTAAACTTTGGATCGTCCAATATGGCTCTATTATATCAGTGAAATGGTCTGGAGAGAGCTAACCCACACTGGCACACCAATCAATCTCTGTCAATCACAATGATGACAGATTTCCCATAATTAATACGCCTGCTGTGAGGCACATGGAATCAACCCTTATGGTTTCTACATGTCTGCACATACTAAGACTTGACTAGAAAATATTCAGCTTACATTCACTCAACACAGAGTATATTTAATCTTTATCTGTCACATAGATAAGAAAACCATAAGCTCTTGAATTCAGGCAATCTGAAGAAGTAGAGAGCAGAACGTTTGGCCATCGGCATCACAAATGTCAACTGACACCCTTTCAACCAGAGTCAAATCTTCAGCTTCAACAGAAACAACGTTGAGGATTTGAATCTTGAACCAGTGACAGGTTTTTGATACTTGGCAGGCTCACCTGTGCTGCTGCAATGAATACTGAAGGTAGGCTGTGTCAGTAAGGGCGGCTGGCATCCTTCGGTCTCTTTAGCTGGACTTTCAACCTCTTCATCCCAATCTGAAAGCCATTCATGGCTTGAATAGCTGCCTGTGCACTAGCAGGGTTGTCGAAACTCACGAAACCTGTGGAAAGGAACATGTTTATTTGCCCTGTTTAGAATTATGGCTGTCAAAACAGGCTTTAAAGGAAAACCTGGAAGATATCATTTAATAACTTATTACAGTCAAGCCACCATCTATATACCAAATGAGCAAATACAATGGTTGACTGAGCCTATACAGTTTTATGAGTGCTGTGTCTGTGACATCCCTAAAATAAAAACATGCTAATACAAATTTCTTACATCTGCAACTTTACAATTAAAGCATTTAACTGGCACAATAAAATTGGCTTTATTACAGGATGTATTGTCAGTGATCTTGAAACTTAATGACCACTATTTTCATCAAGACTGTGATGGTAATTTTCTGGATTTTTTTTGGCAGTGATCAGTTTGAAATCCTGCAGTGAGCAATGGAACAGTGGTTAGCAGACACATCGAGCCGTCAGATTAACAGTCCACACACCAACAGCGTCCCAATCAGGTAATATCCTGCTAAGGCTTGTGCTGCAGAGTGCAGCACTAATCAGATCACAGTTGCTCAGAGTGATGAAAACTGGTCATTCTACTTTATTTCAATGACAGCTTACACTCAGTCTTCTGAGACCTGTAGTATCAAACTTCATGTGCTCTTCCCACTGTTAAATAATCTTTGGATTGGATTGCCCATTTAACGTAAGAATTTACGTCAATATTTATAGATGATTTCTACTGCAAATGACCCAACAGACAGGCAGAGAGACTGCTGGAAAAAAGGGTGAGCAAGAAAAAACAAATATCTCTGAATGTTTTCACGGTTTGATCATCCCGGCCTGTCTGCCTCCTGAATGAATCTAGATGGCGTTGTTGAGGCAGGAAGCACCTTTGGCTGCCAAGTAAATGCTCAGTGCTTGTGACAGCATGCTTTCAAGTTGTTTTCAAGCAAAAACCAGGCATGAAGTATTTTCTTCAGAGTTTAATGTCTACAGTGAACATCACAGTGTAAGAATTGGATTCTGACCAGCTGCTTCCTGTTGCACAACTTCTCAGCAACTTTCAGTAAAAAATATCCAGCCACTTTTAGACTGCAGGTGCAACAAGTGAGGGGGCTTTACTGTCATGAGGCATGAGTGTTGTGATCACGGTTTCAGTATGAAAGAGATATAATATCAGGCAGTGCCATGTAAAAAGTAAGAGAGGAGAAATTTACAAGGAATCTGGCACGTTTGCCAGATTCACAATCATTTGTATCCTTGAGAAGGATACAAATGATTGTGGAGGTTTACATGGAATATTAAAAGTTGGATTGAATAGATAATTGTGTATAAATTATTAGTCAGAATCCATTTTCTGTGCAGGTCATATCTATAAATATCCTCTTTTTTTTTCAGCGAGGTTTTTTGACATCCCTAGAAAGCCCAAAATGCAAAAAATGAATGAGAACAAGTCTGTGCAAAGTAGTTCGACCAAAACAAGAGCAAACATAGTTTATCATGAGGAGACAAGCCTGCATTTCCCCCAAGATACACCCCTCCTCAAACCTATGCTGAACATCCTGTTTTCATCATGTGTAAAAATAAAGCCTTGAGAATTCAGTGACCAGAAACTGCAGTGGAGTGTGTCTCCGCTTGATGCGCTCCCCTGTGTCTGTGGTGTCATTAGGAGCAGCCGATGACCCATGAAAAACAGCAGGAGCCTCTCCACGTCCACAGCCACCTGGGAGAGATGTCTGCCTGGCCTGCATGGCTCTGGGCTGGCCCATTAGGGCGAAGGCTGGGCAGCTCGGAGGAGGGCTGAATGTGAGTCTGAAGAAAGTATGGAGGCAGGGAAAGGAGGTGACCTCCTAACCCGCCATCAGGTTAACACATTCGGGCTGGGAGAGGCGATGAGATGGAGAGGAGATGCAGGCTTAGAGCTCTAAGCCCTCCGCTCAGACCTGTCACACTTTACAAGTGTGCTTTCTCTCTTACTCTCCGTTTCCTTGTCTTTTGCACACCATCAATCTAAGTTTATCCCCTCTTTCTCCTCTCTAGATTAATTACACCAGTGTGCTCCCTCCGTCCCCAGGCCTAACATTATGTTGTAAATGCATAGTGTATAAGTCAATACTGCAAATAGCTCTTCTTTCATGAATTTATATGTTATTAAGTCTCCCCAGGGAGACGGGACTGGCGATCAATTTTGCCCAGGGTTCTGCTGTTCCCTGAAGTGAAAACAAATGCTGATCCATAATTGTCCTTTGCCCCCCCACCCCCCACCCCCCACCTGCCATCCCCGCC
>JAOWBC010001052.1:19543159-19557758 GCA_028566105.1 Hypoplectrus providencianus | reverse complement strand
GTGTGTGTGTGTGTGTGTGTGTGTGTGTGTGTGTGTGTGTGTGTGTGTGTGTGTGTGTGTGTGTGTGTGTGCATTTAAAGAGCTGTTGGTTTGGTTGGATCTGGCTGAAACCTAGCAGGAGTTGTGTTGAAACTGAAGGCAGGCAGTTATAAGTGGCAGCTGTAATTCCTGCTATGCTACCATTACATAATTCATGAGTTTTTGTTTTCCTTTGTTTGCATATTCCCCTGACTGAGGTCTCAGGAGCTCTGCTAATAAAGACATCTACAGAGATGCTCAGAGACAGGCACTGGACCTTTAGACTGTAGTATATAGATTTTATCTTCCCCCTTTCTCTTTCTCCCCACTTTCCTCAATATTCCCCCTGGCCCTCTCTTCCTGGCGAGTTCGGTGGTTGAATAACAGGTTTGAAGCATTGTAGGTGAGAGGCCAGTTGGTTAGTTGGCTGCCTGACTAAATGGCTGATTGTCTAGTTAGCTGAATGATTGACTAACTGGCAGGCTAGTTGGCTAGATGCTTGGCTAACTGGCTGACAGAATAATTGTCAGACTGTCAACACGGCTGACATCTGTACTCCAGCCAGCTGAGTGACTAATTGTTTTGCTTCTTGCTGTGAGTGCCATCCTGTCACTCTGGAACAACACTTTTGCTGCTCCCATTGAAAGCTATGTATGATTCTACAATCGACAATGTAGAAACAGGCACCAGAACATCATTATCTATGAGATATATCCATTCTGTTTATCAACCTCAATATATGAAAGACATAACATTTATTCAAGGTCAATCTCAGACAACAATTCTGCCTCTGGGGTAAGGTCAAATATATCTAGGGTTGCACTACAGACAGCAGAGATCTTGGGCTAGATTTCCCCTACTTACTTTTTGGTGTTGGCCATCATTAACAGTCTGATTGACCTCGGGAGATGTGAGTATGAAGTTTGACTTTTAAACTGCATGCATTCACCAAATGCTGCTCCAACATCGTTAAAGCTATTATACAAACAGGAACCAGAACACTCCTGAAACCCAAGTCTTCATCATTCTGTTGAATCATGATTCTGCAATCATGTTAGGTAATGCTTTATGGAGATTATGTCAAGGTTAACTTTGGCAAAGTTACAAGTGTAGGGTTTGTCTGTTGTGTCAGTCCAGCTTTTAACTTTCCCCATCATTAACTTTATCATGAGGTTTAACTTTGGGAGAGTCCAGAACAGGGCAGCAGCAGACCAGAATACAGAAGAGATGTGCTGGTATATATTGAATATTTTAACATCCTTCTCATGGTTAAAAAAAGAAAAAAAAAACACGCTGTTAAAGGCCTACCTTCTGTGTTAATGAGAGCTGCTTGTTCCTGCTCTGCTTCTCTAATTTTTGGTGAAATCTGGATTTTAAATCTGACAGGGTACCAAGTTAGAACCCTGAAGTCAACCTCTTTGCTAATAAGAACTAGATGGGAATGTGACAGCAGGACAGGTCACTGTGAATGACATCTCTGGTTGTAAAATAGCCATGTGCCATTCTCTTTCATACACTTGCATGTATGTCCCACTCGCTGCAAAGCTATTTTCAAGGAGATCTATACACTGACTTCAGCCTCCCACTGGTTCTGCTTTGGACACCTGAATCTTATGGCTTATCGGCTAAGCATCCGATGCCACATTTGTTTATCTCACAGGTTTTTTCCAGTTAGGCCTGTCAGGATATCAGTGAGTAGAATCTCCATTGCTATAAAGAGAGCAGGATGAAGTGTGAAGTAAAAGTCTCATTAAATTTTTAAGCTGCCAAGTGTGAGCAGAATCCCCCTGCCAGGCGGCTCCCAGCTGCCTAGAGAGCCACTGAAGGAAGGGGAGTTAAACAGGGAGGATAAAAAAGGCACTACTGAGATTCAGAACCAAAAGAAAAGTCTCCCTCTTTACAGTTCCTTCTCATTGCCAAGGAGGCTTGGCGTCTGTCTAAGCTGCAGCGCCCAGCTATACATCCTATACTTCTTTTACTTATATGCCAGCTTGCATTATTGCAGACTAAAGCTAAAAGGAAGACTGATCCTGTATTGGTATATAGCTATATTGGTTTCAAGTATCACATTGAGAAGGCCTCAATAGCTGTGGTTACATGGATATATAACAGTGCATCAGCCTGAATAAAATAGACAAAAAACCTCTGTATTTACTTAAGACTTGCATTTGTGTTTTATATTGGTGTAGCACAATTGTGTTTTTTTTTTACTTACAGGCTTACTTATTTATTTTTCTGTTATTATAAAGCAGCAACGGTAACAAAGTAATCAGTATTCTGATTTGTTTAAGAGTTTATAAGTTAAATGGATGCTAAATGAAGTGTTGAAGTTGTTTTTTTGACCCAGATCATTTAGTCAGAGTAGAGCTTCCTGACTCTGACACACTGGTTCAGACCCATTGTAAAGCTGTGAAGGTCATTACATGTTATTATTTAACATCAAATAGTGATAGCCCCATTTTCTCCACAGCATATGGCATCATATTTGATCCAATTTGCTAACCGCAGATTAATTAACAATTGTACATACAGGAAGTTATTATTAAAAATAAATTTGACAAGAGTGGCCTCCTCAAGAGCAGGATTGTACAGCATGTGATTCTAGACACTGTTTGACATGTTTGCACGGCTGTTATGGTGTGTTTTACATGTTGTTATATATTACTAAATTCTCTCAGTCTCATTCAGAATGTGAAACTTATTGTTAGTTATCTGTTTTGCCCACACATATACAGTCAGGTGCTACAGTATCTATTTATCTATGTTATAATTTACGTCCTCTTCATAATGCTGCTCCATGCTCGTTGTACTGATAAGGCATTGCCACCCATGGAATCATAAATACACATCCTCTTTGAGCTTGGCTGGTAAAATAATGGATGACTGTAATCTATTAGGTTATTAGAATGTAAATTGCCTGAGCAGAAATACTCGTGGGGGAGATGACAGATCTTAAAAAATAAACATTAACTTAAAAATATAAAGGCAGAACGTTGTTTAATGAGTAGCAGCACAAAGATCTATCATCCTTGTGAAACACTGACATTAAAACTCTGCATCTCATTGAATACACAATGAGATCATTACTGTTTTCCAACTTGAACCAGCATTTTTATACTGTACTATCTGCTGCCTTGTTGCCTTTCCACTTTTCATTTTATCATTATTTAAGGCAGTGACATATTGATCTGTATCATAACAATGTGTCTTGTTGAGTATTAAATCCTGGCGCTCATAGCACTTGCATGTGTGTTTGAGATAATAGAAAAGATCCTGCATCTGGGGAATCACATTGTTTACTATTTTTTCATACCCCTTTTGCTGTTCTCTTCAGTCTCAATCATCCAGCTCCCTCCTCTATGCAAACTTTACCTCATTTGCTTTCCTTTGTTCTGCTCTTATCCTTCTATCATCCTGCTCCAGTGTTTCTGTGTCGGTCCCTGTGTCAGCTGAAACAGCCTCAAACCCAGGCTGAGCTGACGCGGATACGGAGAGGAAAAATCAGCACGGCTCTGTGGACCTGACCCGCACCACACCCCCCTCATCTCGGTGTAATTCTGTCCCGGGACTTACTTCCTACACGGCCCCGCTGAATCCTGGCAATTTGCTTTACAGCTCTGGCGTTTAAATGTTTAATTGAGCCACTCATATCCTGGGCCGTGGCAGCGAGTGTGTGTGTGTGTGTGTGTGAAGCTGAAAGAGGCTGAGTGACGGTGGCAATGTGTATGAGGCTCAGGTATGCATGCTTTAAAAATGACAGGTTAGGGTGTGATGGACATCCAGCCAAGGTCTTATATGTGACCTGCTGATGCACTCATATAATTCAGACACTTACACTATGTTGCTATCATGGTGCCATTATGTCGTAGTGAACTTCTGGCAGATAATTTTTCATTTGGATGAGAACACAGAGATGTATGTGCTCCCACACATGTATGCATAGTATATTTTTGCATTCATTAACCACCATTTGTCTCCACACATACCTTCTCTCTTTCAGGTGCACTCACTCCATCCTGATTTTCTCTTTCCTTCCTGACTCACACATACAATACATACAAAATGCCCACTCCCCCTCGACATGAATAACACAAATGTATTCAGCTCAAGTCCTCCGAGCTGGAAAATAAGATCAGTCAGGGAGCCTTTGACCCTAGCCTGTGGCTGTACGAGCGTGTGACAGTGAAACAGTCAGAGGAGCAATATAGAAAGAGTATGTGCGTGTGTGTGTGCTCATGCAAATGTACCAGCAACAAAGTGCTTCTGTTTGTACATGTTTATGTATGCACACACATGCATTGGTGTGTGCGTGTATGTGCACACTCATAAACTCTAAAAAGCAAGTCCTCATGCTTTCGGGGATTGGCAGTAGATCTATCAAACGGCTGTAGTTAGTCGTAGTGTTAATATTCAGTGCACTCCAACAGCTCAGCAAGCAATGCTATTGGCTGGGCTTTATTCATGGTCATTTCTCCAAGTCTGCTCAACAGCCATGGCCTTGCTGTGGTAGAAAATATGCACACACACAAACACACATATAAAGTGGCACAGTCTTTCTAAGCTGTTTAGAAAATCTTTCTGTTAGCCCTAATGAAGTAGGAATCAGATGGTTACTTAAAACTATTGTTAGGCAATGGATGCCTTTTAGAAGTTTACCCCACAATCAAATATAAGATTTTTTTTCAATTGTCTGTAGTGCTATATATTTTTAATATTTTGGTGAGTTGTTGAGTTTTAGATATATGAGCCATAGAGATGCTTTATCTCAAACGTAATGGAAATAGACAGAACTAGAAACTAAATCTAAAGACTTAAAACTCATTGCTTCAAAGTCAGAGTATAAAACACAGCTTTTTAAACACATCTTGTCTTAGAAATATATTTAATTGAATATAGGTATACAGAATTTGCTAAACAGCACGGAACTTCTCACAACAAGGTCAGAGGATTATCTTGCGTACGACGGTCATGATTTGTGGAAAAAGACACGGCTGATGTTTTATTGTATTGACAGTCAGGATCAAAAAAGACAAACTACTCAAATAGATAAACATGTACTTTGATTTGGGGTTGAATTGTCATTCATTCTAACATATATGTATATAAATATGCCTTCAGTGTATTTTACGTGACTTGTTTTTTCCACGGTGACCCATTTGCAATCAACATGGACTAAAACTAAAACAGGATGTGTGTTCCGATGTTTTTCCAGGATCATTGCTGAACACGTTGCTCTGAGTAGCACCATCCTACTGAAGCGTAATGGGCCACTGGCGGTCCACTAATCTCTGCGAGGCAGGCACACTGTGCCCTCTCCTCCAGCGGCCACAGGATATGAGATGCTGATCAGATTTCTATAATCAATTTACCAGAGCAGGAGGTATAAATCCTGTCCATTCACTCATTCTCCCTCTGCCCTCCTCTCTCTCTCTGTTTCTCTCTCCAACCCCCCCTCTTTTCTGCCCCCTGCTTATAGTTAGATGAATAATTCAGCAGCCAATGTGGTGAAAGGTGGAGTAAACAAGTCTATTGCCTAATATCCCGAGAGGCTGCCAAAGAGAGACGAGTGAGGGCAGAGAGCTAGCAGAGATAGGGGGATGGAGCAACAGAGAAGGAGGGTATCTATGGAGAATGGACATCCAGAGTCTTTCCTCATGACCTGCAGTCATTTGCACTTAGATTGACTCGGAGGTTGCGCCAAAATGGCACAGCTGGCTTCTCGTCCTTTTCTCTGCTTTTCTCTCTTGAGCCACACATTGGCAACCATTAATAATGAAATCATACAGTGAAACACAACATCTGTGAGATAGGATGGGAGAGAGTTCAGGGTCCCTGCTTCTCTGAGGCGAGAGTTCCCAAAACAAAAAATGAGTATAAAAGCAGAGTATACTTCAAGCGGCTGTATAATATGGGACGCGACTCTCTGTCCGCTTGCCGGGTGTCATGGAGAATAACTCTATTCAGGTTTGGAGTGCACAGTAAGTAGCTTTTATTTTGACACCATCAGGTATACAGGGACCATGCCTAAACATGAGACACATACAAATGAGCAGTACAGCTTCTGCTCTCATAGTAAATCCAATACAGAGAAAATTCAGAGGACACGGTGTGCTTACATAACGAGCAAATGTAATCTCACACTGGAGTTATATTCACTGATTATGCAAGCAGAACTACTGATTGATGACTCACCCGAAATTCAATTATCATTCTAAACAGTTTTATCTGGAAATTAGATTTGGATTTTTTTTTTTTTTAAGTACCATGTTAATTAAAGAGACAGAAGGCTATTTCTGACTGTATCTGTTTTTAAAGCTTATATATTTATGAGGACGGTTTCACTTTCTATAAAGTGATTAAAACTTTGAAGTTGGGTGTAACTTCCAAAGCAAGATTTTAGTGCTGTGATTGCAGTTTTATGTTTATGTTGTATGCATGTTTTGCTGTGAGTGTGCTTCTCTGCTTTCATGTGTGAGGGAGAGAACTTCACTTACTGGCATGGTCTGGCTACCGTGGAGGGCACTGATTGCAGACTGAGCCTCAGTATGTGTGGAGAACTTGACAAAGGCACAACCTGGAAGAGAGAACAGATGCACATCACACACAGGCAGGTATTCACTCACACATACACACACACAGTATATATTTAATCGAGTGAGCTTAGAAGCCTACGGTATATTAATAAAGGATGTTGAATTGTATTTGACACCATCGAAATCACTGTGCAGCGAGAGGCTCTCATTGCACAGCAGGCTGCCCCACTCCGGGCATTAGGCAGGCAGACAAGCAGGCAGAAGCTGCAGGCTAAAGATTGCACTGATGAAGCAGAAAAGCATGCTATTTAGCACCACATGCCTGTCTGTGCATATTAAATACTAGCTAAACTGGCTGAGCCCATAATGTTTCTAAACAGAAAACCACTTCATTTGAGAGTTTTTGGTTCCCACAACAGGAAGTTCTGATCAATACTTGTGAGTATGAGGGTGTGTGTCCAAGGGCCATCAACCACAGAACCAACACTCTTAGGTCTAATGTCCTTGAGGAATATTGTGAGGAACAGATAAAGTGAAAAATAAGTTGCTTTTGCGGGTTCACAAAGTGAGCTGTTGTGCATGAATTATTCAGTTATTAAACTGAACGTGTTCTAATCAGTTTTCAAGATTAGTATGTAAGCCTATGTGAAGATGCAGTCCCAAAACATAATTTTTTGAAGTACATAACACATAACAATATTAATGTGGGTTTATGTAAAAATGTGAACAAAATGTATCACTTTACCACTTTAGTTTACCCAGTTGTTTTCTGCTTGTACTGGACGGAAGCCAGAGACCACCGTTACATATGATCAGTCTGTAAGGCTAACACATGAACACATATTGTAAATAATACATGTGTGTGCAGATTATATGCTGCTGTAAGTTTATTATTTATCATTTTACCTTGTGAGGACTGGACCTGGGTCTGTTGTAGTAATGCAGCAGTACTAACTACCGAACCACCATCCCCTCTTATAATTACAGCCCATTCCACCTAATTTCATTTCATTTCAAGTTTCTTTTCTATTCTTATTTAATCTTTCATACTTTATTCTTCTTATCACCTATACAGCTTGACCCAGCCGCCCTGCCATTCTTCCTCTCTTAATGAGCTTACCCCTGTGGACACCAGCCAATCAAGATGCCTATTCAGCTGTCAAACCACAACCCCCTATTGAGATATGGATAGAAAAGAGCTAAAGCTTGGCATGACCTGTACAAGGACTTTGCTACAGTGGTACAAACTATATGCAAATATAATTATGAATTTAACTCTTAATATATTTTACAAGTTGCAGTCTGCCTTGCTTACAAGTAAGTAAGTAAGTAAGTATCTCTTTAATGTAGGGCTGATAATGGTGGAGCTATTTACTTTACTTATTTACTTATTTACTTTTTATACTGCTTGGTAGCTTTTTTTATGAGAAGGCTGCATGACTTTAATATTTTAAAGTACCTGTCCAATGTACATTATTTGCCTCTCAGTGTAGTTTCCCCTAAGTATGTAATTATAAAGTAGCATAAAATTAATGTAATCAACTCAACTGTAATAAAGTAAATGTACTTGGTTACTTTCCACTGGTAATGCTCCATGTCTTCCGCCATCCTCACAGCAGGGACATTTGAATTGAGTTTTGACACCCATATTTCCCTTCTCCTGCAAACCACTGCAGAGTCCCAACACTGGCTTCAAAACCCCTCAGATATAATTCCACAACAATTTCCATAAGCATAGGCCGGGGAATAGGCTTTAAGGACATGAAAAACCTCTAGTCCCTTTGTGCTTTGCTGCATGTCAGAAGGAATTGATGTCTCAAAAAAAGTTTTTGCTTTTTCAAAAAGGCCTGCAAGACATCAACACTATAGTATCTGAGTTACACTAAGAGCCTGCGGTAACTCCACAGGACAAAGAGCTTCAAATTAACACTGCAAAAAAAGAAAGAGAGGATGGTGACAGAAAAAAAAATGAGGCACTGCAATATCAGCATTTTAAAATTACTTGAATACTTTAAATCAATGCAGCATTTGATGAAATTACAATTATTGACAACAGAGGGGTGTCTTGTTTGGCTGCTGGCTACCATATAAATGGAGAGCCTTAGTTTCCGCCCCGTGGATTTTTTCACCGATTATCCTTTCACTAAATGTCCAATACATCTGTCATCTGTCTTCAAATAAATACCTTTTGAAATCCGACAAGACTTAAAAAAAAAAAAAAAAAAACACCCAACGTCTCATATAGGTCCTAATTATAAAAGTCTGGCATAAATCAAACAGTCTTTGACATTAACCTCAACTTTTCTGTTGTCACTGCCTGCAGCTGACTAGAACATCAAAAAGCCTGGTGCAAGAATCTTTATAATTATGTCAGATTTGACCTATATCGGGTGCATATGTCACATGTACTTTCCATTCCCCAGTTGATGTCGACGCTCATATGCACTGTCACTTCTCTTTCAGTGACCCAAATAATGCTGACAACTGCATTGTAGCTCCTACCTTTGCTGTTTCCGTCAGGACCTCTTAGGACTGTGCACTCCTCGATGACTCCGTAGGGTTCGAAGAGGCGGTACACATCCTCTTCGGTCTGTTGTTTGTTCAGCATCCCAACAAACAACTTCCTGTCTTCTGGAACAAAAAACAAGAAAAAATTATAAAAATTAAAAAAATTAAAAATTAAATTATAACTTGACCTCAATTACTAAACCAATTTGAGCACATAAACCTCAGCATTGTTGCTGGAGCAGGGGGGTTCATTTAAAAGTCTCTTTTTGTATGGAAGCAAACCGATAGGTACACACAAGTCACGGTCTGGATTAAGGTGCAAGTACATGTCTCTTTCCATTGATTTTGAACAAACAGTGTATCAAAGATAGAAAAATCTTTTTGCTAGGGACTGACAGCATTTTGCCCACTGGCAACGGGAAATGGCTATACACCAATTTAAATGGAAACCCTTCAGTTTTAGCTTGTTCTGCATCTGCATATAAAGGCTGCTTGAAGGCCTTGTGTGGATAAGGTGTAAGGCTCATCTTGTTTAAACTACGAGAGTTGGGTGTGTTTCCATTCATATACCCTACAGCAGTGGAGCAATGCTAACATCATGCTTGTCTTACACACAACTCTCTCTGTGTGGCTGTTGTAAATGAACAGGTATCTGCAGGCAGGTCTCCCAGGATTGCTGTTAAACAGGTAAAAGTTCCGAAACTGCACTTACAAATTTGGTTAAATTTAATTCTGCATTACATGCATCCGTCTACAAACCATTTACCATGTACATGTACTGAACAAGATGCCCAGACCGTGACGTTTCGGCATGAATACACAATCTGTGACAGCCCTAATTATGTCTTTCCTGCCTGGTCATTTTAATCTCTAGCATAACTAGATCTAGTCCCACGTGGACACATAGTATAGGGTAGCTGCTGGGGGTAAGTAAGTGGTCAGGGGGCTAGGGGGAAGAGCAATGAGAAGACTAATGAAGAGGTTACACACACATACACACAAAAAGGCACAGAGACCCAAGACAATGAGCAAGTCTTTGGTCCTTTAAAAGCACCAGGGGCTCCAGGCAGCTCCAACCTCCTACACACCACACTGTACTGGCTGAAAACTCGCACTCTCTCTCTCTCTCTCTCTCTCTCTTTTACCCACTGTCTCCCTTGGTCTCTCTCTCCCTTTCCTCTCCATTCATCTCCCTCTATCCTCTCTCACTTTTCTGCTTTTCCTTTTCTCTCGCTGATTCTACATTTTTCAACCTCATTCTTTTTCAACTGGCTCCCTCCCTTCCTCTCTTTATCTCTCTCTTACTCTACTAATTGCTGCTGATCCAGTGTTTTCTGTGTAGCTAGAGAAATATTTCAGTATGCTCTTCAGTGAACAATGGCGTGTCTCTCCTGCGAGCAACGAAGGCTAGGAGACATGCCATGAATAATGCTGACTTTTCAATAGATAGCCTGTATGCTATTGAGTCCTGTTAAATGCTGTGGGATCTGATCTTTACCTTGACCTGACACAGTGTGTTTACTGATGTACTCTGGCCTTGTATGATTAATGCTACTGTGCAGCGAGCCTCTGCTGGCAGCAGAGGCACTAAAACCTTCCCTTTATACAGATTGTTTCTCCAACTCTGACCTGTGAAGTCACAGTGGAGAGACTGAGTGAGAGACAGGACTAGCGGCTGCCACTGTGAAGAGGTTGGGAGCGGCATAAATCGCTGCCAGAGGTATTGCACAGTGTCAGGGTGACATGTGACGACTACTGAGTGTGTCGTGTTGTTGTCGTTCCCTGACCCAGACACAAGCCGATACCCACATTCCTGCAACGGGCACGGCAGCGAGCGCATGCGGACACGGCGCCCAGCCAGGGTTTCAGCACTCAGCACCACCAATGATGCACCTTTAAAATAATCACCCCTGTCAGAGCGTTGTCTAGGGAGGGGCGTCCCTGGTGCTGCCTCCTTATTGCAAGTGGCAGGATCAGAGGCTATGTATCAAAACAGAAGTGATGCAATGTGACATCTGTCATGGTGGATTGGAGAGCATTTATCTGCAAAAAAAGGAAAGCCCTGAACTGGAAAATGAAAGGCCAAGATGGTCCTTCCTTTTGCTGGAGGGAGAATATAAATTCTGAGGTTGGATGTGAGGAGATGAGTTGAGGAAGGGGGGGAAGGGCTGGACTGCACAGATTTCCCTGAATGCCGCAAGACAACATCATATATATATAGCTGGAGAGCCACACACAGTACAAAGAACCGCCCATACAACAGCAGTTGCCCTTTGCGTTCCTCCTGGACTCTAACTCCCTTTTTCAAGGAGATGATGGGGATCTGACAAGTTGTGAATTAATGCATGACCCTATCAATTTCATATGAGCTGCACTCTGACGATCATACTATGAACAGCTCACATGTGGCGTGTCTTAAAATATGGCACATCCATCCTTCAGCTGAAAGATTGCTAACTGGTAACGTCACCTCCAGCTGAATAGAATAATATTTATAAGACTCCAAGTACTGCGGGATCAGTGGCCACTATATATCATATTCCTGTGCAATACTGGTGCTCAGAGAGCTACACAAAAGCCTTACACACTGGATTCATGATCAGGTTGCATCACATTTGAAAGAGATATTAATCTGAACACATGCAAGAGTTGACAGTAGTGTAAGACAGACTATATAAATGTTATATTTATAATCACAGCATTTAGTAGAAGTTCATCATCTCTGGCTGAGAGAGAGATGGAGCGCATGTTCTGCAAAGTGAGAGTGCTTTGAAAACAAGCTAACAACGCATGAAAACAGATCATCTAGGAGATCTGTTCCACCGTCTAGGATTCTGCTCTGGCTGCTCTGAACTAAAATGCTACCTTGGGAATTCAGGTGTTGTGTTCATCGCCAATAGAAACATTATCTCATTTATCTACAACACTGCAGCACAGACAGTGTGCAAACAGACACACAGAGAGTGCAAAATACCTATAGTCATTACACATATCTAAAGGCGGAGGGAAAAAAGGAGCAAAAGAGGGACAAACCCTAGTGTCGCTTGATTTGTGCTATTTAGTACAAACCAAATGTGAAATCTTACAAAAACAAACAAACAAACAAACACAAAAAAAATGCAATGCTAACAGCATCACCACCTCAGCATTAACCAGTACTGTTGCTGCTAACTGTTGTAGATGAGTTCTGTGCTAGTGGGGTACCACAGGAATGAGTTCTTAAACCAGAAACTGAATGAGCATTTTATTGTCAGCTGCATTTACTATTCAACCGCCAAGTGTTTATTTGTAAAGAATATCCTTCTGAACAAAATGTAATTTGCTTTCTATAGTCTCACTACAAGGGTGCTAATTAGTAATAGTAGTCTAAATTATCAAATAAATGGTTAGAAAAATCAGTAACCAAAAGTATTGCTTATTATCTAACAACCTGCTCATTGAAAAAAAAACAAAAACATCTCACTATTTTATTTGATTTATTTATGCTGTGTGTCTTGTGCTAGTTTCTCTTTCCCCCTTGACACAGCATAAATAGACCATGCATCAGTGCATTTAAGTTTTACACCTTCATATAACACTTGACACATATCCATGAATGGCTTTCATTATTGAAATCAGCTCTGCTGCTCTTTGCTGTGTGAGCTGTGTAGACACTGTGATGTCAAAGCTAGCTGGAGTTGGAGCTTCTGCTGAGCGCTATTGGTAGCCCAATAGCCACAGATACATTACAAACTGCAACATGCCAAAAATAATTCTGCTTTATCTTTTACTCTAATGGAATGTAAAGCTGTTTATAAATGGTCTTCATCTTCCTGTTTACACAGACTGTAAAATGTTGATTTTTATCTGGAAAAGGTATTTCCAGTATTTTGTAAATTCGGTTCCAAAAATGTCCTATTTCCCCAGACACCTGGACTCCAAGCTCAAAGCTAAGTTCAGTCTTTACATTGGCTCAAAAGTATTCATCCTTGATTTTTTCTAATTCAAGCAAATCATTGTTTCTTTGTGCTTTATATGTTTTGGTTGCTGATGCAGTATAGTAATTACCTGCATCATAACATCTCTCTGTCCAGTGACATACTTGGTAGGGGAACGGGGTGAAAAGATCTTCTAAATCATTGATCTTCATCATATGGAAAAATACCAACCGCTGTGGCTCTATTGAAGCTTTCCCACTGACTGATTTTCACTTTGTAAAAAAACAAAACAAAACATGATTTAGTTGTTGGACAAAGAAGTTACTTTGAGCTGGACCATTAAGCCAAAGTTGACTGTCATTTCCATAATTAATGGGAAGCCATGAGAGCAATGTTTCTGATTGAATCATGTTTTCAGCTCAGTGAATTGAACTGTCAGTCACACACAACCCCAAAGCGTTCTGTAAAGCTGAGAGGTTAAAACATGATTTGCTGCAAAATGCTGTTTTGGATGGCTCTTTCCTCTTTCGCAGCCTTTAAAAAGCAGCTGAGTCATCTTTCGGCTGCAGCTACTCACCTGTGGTAAATGGCTTATACTGTATCGATGAATACAAAATAAGACAAGAAATTATGAGTTGTTGTTTCTTGCTTACATCATAACAGAGCCTAGTGAGCACGAATAGCATCCAGAATTAGAGTGCTATAGTGTTAACAGTAAAATGTCATCACCTAAACAATTCAGGGGTCTAATAACCACCAGCAACTTAACTGTGAAAACTGTGCAGCCTGCTGGCATTAATATGCATTTACAGCTCACTGTGGCAGAGGACTGTATGCAACTTCATTGTGACACAGCACTGCTATCCTGAAATTCACCCCCCATCATGTTTAATTTACTCTGAGCTACTAAACAGATGCTTGTTTGGAATAAATGCATTGGAAATTAAACTCTGGAATAATGAAATGGCAGTGTGCTGCCTGGTTATACATACTGAAGATTACTGGGTCCATTTGGACCCTTTTTAATCAATATAAGCTTTTCAGTATGTGAGCGTCAGCCTTGTGTGAAGCCACAGCGCAAAACCAACTTCTATCAGTAATACTTCAAATCTTAATTCCTCATGCTGTAGTCATGCACATGTCAAACAATACCAGTTTAATTCCTTACTTCAAATCTCTGCACAATAACATCTTTTGTTACATAATGTTTCTTTCTGCTGGAAGTTTGAAGGATCTCCTGTCCACACAGCATACTGTATATACTTTATGCAGCTCGGTCCGTTATACAGGAGACTTATTACTGTATGCTCCATGATTACACTGCAGACTGCTGAGGATTTTGACAGTGAAATGAGACTGATTGAATAGCAATGGGGCCGAGTAGGAGTTTTTGGAGCAACAAGAGAAAGAAAGAAAGAAAAGGAGAGCGCTAGGAAAGCAGAGAAGTGGAGAAAGAATGAGAGCAAGAGAGAGGGAGAGAGAGGGAGTGAATGTGTAGGAGAGTGAGAACTGTAAATTGATGTGCATACAGTCCTGCAGTCCTTGATAAGCTAGGATGGATGAAAGAGGTGCACCATTGGAGTTGGTAAATCATTGTCAGGGGTGGGGAGGATGAGGCAGGGG